>JAVGVS010000291.1:0-125000 GCA_032718565.1 Distichodus sexfasciatus
GCTCATGAGTACCTCAGTGGTACCTTTACAGGTCCGGGATTCAAACCAGCTACCCTTCAATCATGGAGCGAACACCCCACTGTTACACTACCAACTGCCTCCTTTTTTGTTTCGTTTTTTTTGTTTGTTTTTTTGAAGTCTGTATAGTCTTTGGCCATCGAGATGATCTGCACTACTGCCTCAATTCCTTGAGCTAGTTATCATGACAATTTTACTGTCTCTGAATTATAATGTTTTACACGACCCGTGCAATACTCTTGCGTTTCTTTCACCAAAATAACTGCAGAAGTAGGACTTCTGTTTACGAAAATGTAGTTTACTGCACTTCATTCTATACCCGGTGGAGGGGGATGTGATGTAGCATAATGTCCATAGACATACACTCTGTAGGAATTAGCTTTTTGACTCACGGGAAAAAAAGGTCTCACAGTGTTGGTGATTTTTAAAAAAAAAAAAATAAACAGCACTAAATATCCGGTTAAAAGTGTGTTGTAACATGACTTACTAAAATATGTAACAAATATAATATCACTTAAAATGTATGACTAATGCGTTACTCCCAACACTGGTAATCAATGCCTTGTGTCGTGACAAGGCTCGCAAGAAAAAGGTAAACATAACCCTTTGGGAATGTATCGCTCTCAGCCACTTTATTTTTGGGAGTTTATCTCGAAAAGTGATAGAGTGTTTGTTCCTCAGAACCCCAACCAGTGTTGGCTGCACTACCAGACCGGAGAAGACACTTCTTAAGTCTTCACTGTCCTCGGGGAAATTAGACCTGAGTGAGAATCACACCAGTTGCACTTGAGTAACTTCAAATCTGACAAACACCTCCAAAAGATCCAATCAACAGTGTCTACAGGGACCCAGTGCCTTGACGCTCCTCCCAGGTCAAACCCCAAAATCAAAATAGATTCTATTTAGATTCTGAATGTGATGTGGTTTATTGTAAACAATGTTGTTTCAAAATTTGCAGCCAAGTGAGACGTATTTAGAGAGACAGTGTTAAGGTGAATCAAAGGATTAGGTTTAGTGTTCCATTTAAGAATTTTAGAACAAAATTTAAATGCATTAAATTGTCAAACTCTTCGTGTGAAAGCATGTATTATGCATTTGTGTAATCTTCTGTAAAATATCAACAGTTGTATTTACCTGAACTACAACAACACTCTGAGCTTAACAGTGTGCTTTTAGGTACCTGTATATATTACGGTTCTTCTTTTTCTTCTTCTTCTTTTTCTTCTTCTTCTTCTTTCAGCTTCTCCCGACGTGGCACAGTCGGTTCACTGTCGGCACAAGCAAACATTGTGGGCCGGAGCCGTTCCGAGCACGGTGAGCGATTCTGGCTGAGAGTTGGTATTTTTCGTGTGGGCCACAACCGTTCTGAGTATGGCAAGCGATTCCAAGGAAGAACCATGTCTGGGCCGTCACTGGGCCTGCTATGGCCCAATTCAGGTTAGACCATGTCTGGGCCGTCACTGGGCCGTCATTCTTTGCGGTATCCGGGCCAGAGAAAATGGATTGTGAGGGCCAGATCTGGCCCAACAGAATTTTGCTAACTGGGAAGGTAACACAGACATGAGGGCTTCCAGGGGTCTCAGCATCACACCAAACCACCGTCTGCAAACTCGAGCGATCACAGAGAGTGGTAGGATGACAGCACCAATCCCCCCTTTCACCTTTAATCACAAATGACCATGAACCCCCAGATCTCGCCTTCAACTAAGAAAAAGGGACTTTAATATCCAAAAGACTGACTAAACAGGTAAGTCTTAAGCCTTGACTTAAAAGCAGAGATTGTTTCTGAGCTCCGAACACTAGTAGGAAGTTTATTCCACAACTGTGGTGCTTTATGAGCAAACGCTCTTCCCCCCATAGTAACGTTCTTCATTCTAGGTATTACTAAAAGACCTGCGTCTTGCGATTGAAGCGTACACATCGGACTGTAGTTGCAAATGAGGTCACTCACATACTGAGGTGCAAGACCATTTAGAGCTTTATAAGTCACTTACACAGTTATCGTGGTGAAAGTAACTCGAAAGTAATGCATTGCAATTCAGACAAAATAATATTGTAATGTAAGCAATTACTTTGAAATAACAATAACTAGTAATCTATAATCTATTACATTTTTGAAGAAACTTGCCCAACACTGTAATTTTGATGGCTTGGTAAATTTGTATGTCCTTGAACTAATTTCAGTGTAGTACCTCCAGTTGAACACGGTGTGGCAGCCCTCTACCCTTTATAGATTCAGTGTGCGTCAGTGTTCCGTGGAGAGTTGCAGTGTCAGAGATGATGAGAGTCAATTGAACATATGGGATTTACCAAGTGTAAGGTGAGGAGGAAGAGGAACTTGACTGCTGATGTGCTAATTAGTGTATGTTGGGGAAACTAGAGCAGGGGTCTGCAACCTTCAGCATCAAAAGTCATTTTCCCACCAAATACAATCTATGTGGAGCCACGAAAGCTATTTGAACCCTAAAAATCTAGATAACAAAGCATGTTTGCTACTGTATGTATAAAATAACTACTTTTTTGCATTTAAGAACTAATACAGGTGAGCAGTGGTGCATATTTACATTGACAAAGCGTGTTAATATTACCAGATCACCTTGATCTCCAAAATAAGATGTATCTCATGGTGTAAAAATTACATCAAAATAAAAATATAATAGCCATTATTTATTAACGGGCGGCACAGTGGCGCAGCAGTTAGCGCTGCCACCTCACAGCAAGAAGGTCCTGCGTCCAGGTCAATTGATGAGGCCTGAAATAGAGGAAAAGAAAAAAGTAACACATAATATTTGACTGGGTCAACTCCAGCATCACCTTTCATCTTAGATTAATGCTGCAAAAACGACATCATGTTAGTGGTTTGGCACTAACAACAGCACACAGACTCAGGTTCGCAAGACTGGGGGCTAACACAGTGTTCTGGAATAAAGAAAAGAGAAGAGAATAAAACCAGATCAGATAGAAGAGAAAAGTGCAATGAGAGCACAGTAAATACAGATAAAAATCACTTAGAAAAAACTCAAAAGGCTAAGTGAGAAAATGTTTGTTCAATCAAGACAAACTGAAACATTCTGCAGTTCTAATATCATCTGAATGGGAATTTGAGTTATTTTCTTCCCACACACAGCTTGAACCTTTAACATTATAAACACCTTCAATCAACACATCATTCTCCTGCCTTCCACACAATTATAATAAAAGCAAAGTATGATTATACTTCCATCTTCCACAAAGCTCCTGCTGTGCAATCACTGCAGTTCCTTTTGAATTCATGTTTACTTGAGAAATAAAATGTTACACATCCGTTTAACCTGAATTGGCTTAGAAATCAACTCACCATCTCACATCTATCTAAAGTAGAGACTTCAAGGACATACTTCTAGTTCTGCCTTGCTTTTGGTCTGTGATATTAAGCAAATCAATTTGTGTGTTCCCAATCCACGCATAATACTGCCTCATGCAAGTATTCTCACGTCTGATTGGGGATCGATTTAAGGGAGATGTAGCTTTATTTTAAACAATATGTCAATATTTTCTTTGGGCAAAAAAGTGATAATTAAGAACCATCTGAAATATAGGTGCATCACCCCAGGACAGGGCTGAATTCATATAGTGTCGAGCCTCTGGCAACTACACCTCAAGGCCCCCCACACCTCTACACCCTACAGCCCTGCCAAATGAAGCATCTAAAATCTGCATAATCAATGTATTGTTATAATAATAATAATAATAATAATAATAATAATAATAATAATAATAATAATAATAATAATAATAATAATAATAATAATAATAATAATAATAATAATAAAGGGGCGACGCCATGGTCCAGTGGTTAGTAAGGCCTTTCTGTGTGGAGCTTGCATGCTCTCCCCGTGTTCGTGTGGGTCTTCTCGGGGTGCTCCCGTTTCCTCCCACAGTCCAAAAGCATGCACTATAGGTTAATTTGTGACTCTAAATTGGCCCTGTAATGTGTGGGTGATTGTGTGAGTGTGCCCTGCGATGTGTTGGCACCTGCCCAGGGTTGGTCCCCGCCTTACGCCCGTACGTTCCCGCAACCCCGGTTGGGGATTCAGCGGTACGGAAAATGAATGAATTAATTAATAATAAACAAAAGCAGCTAAAAATAATGCACAAATATTAGTAATCAATTTTTAGCTTTACGGTAGGCTATACGAGATTTGTTGACATGCACTGTGGACGAGCTCATTCCACATTGCACTCATTGCGCACTTCCCCGTTAGCTCGCTCCCTACTTCCAGGTCTGTTGTCTACACTTCGTGTCCACTCCGTAGTAGTTCAAGTGTGAATTAGATCACGTATTTACTTTCGATCTTAATTCCGAGCACCTGGTTATGATTTAGTTCTGTTTCACTATTGGTTTATTAGTTTATAAACTCATTTCGTTTGGTTATTTTAACCCAGTCGATCCAGCCCTTCTTTGAGTTCTTCTCCCTCATACTTGTGTGGCTCGTGTGGAGCTGATTTGTGGATTTTTACGTCCGGGATTGTTTTTTGATCTGATGTTTTCTGGTTTCACGGATCATGTTTTTCTCTCCACGCCCCCAGGCTCGTGTTGCCCTCTGGTGAGTGAGTGACGGCGATAGTCGCTTGGGACTTGCTCTTGAGTGGAACGTGTGGGATCCTTTCGGTTTTCCCAGCAGCTGGGATTTAGGAGTCCTCTGAGTGGTTCCTCTGTAGAGACCCCCAAGGACGCGAGCTCTGGTCATCACAGCGGGGCACAAGACCATTTTATGTGTGTGTTTTGAGTATTAAGGACTGTTTTTGAGTTGCATTTTTTTTCTGCAATAAATCTCCTGTTCCTCCGCCATTGCGTCTCCCTCCATTTTTCCTTTTTCCCCATGACAGTATGATCTGTATGCATCATTTCCAGTGAATAATATAAAAATTATGAAAAGATATTTAAAGGTCTACTCGTGCTAAATGATGGGCTCCCCAGTGGGCTCCCCTGAGCACTTGCCCGATCAAGTCTATGGATAAACTGGCTTTGCCCCAGGGCTGTTTCTAAGGGGGTTGATCAAACGCCTAAAAACTGTTTAAAAATGCAAAAGAAGTTCCTCAAAATTCATGCAGCCATTTTAAGGTTTTTTAAAATAACTTCACATGCACAGTAATATTTCCAAGAAAGGCTTTACAACTAACAGGGTATAATGAGGTTGTCACATGTACAACATAATTATAGACTAATCTTGTAGTCAATGTCTAAATCTTTGATGTCTAATACTCTGACATTTTGTGACCCTACCTTTAAATACACCTTTTCATATTTTATGCACTGTAGACCTTTGTTTCCTGTACATCATTTCTCAGACATGCATTTATCATGAACCAAGAAAGACGTGTTGCTAGTACAACATATTTTTCATATTACACATTCTAGTGTTCAGAAACTACGTGCAGTTTCTGCCTGCCTTTATTCACGTCACACTATAATTCATCTGTCTTCCTTTTTCCACCATTTCCTTGTGGTGTGAGTTGTTGTTGTTGTTGTGGTTGATGTTTATGACAGAAGAGCAAAAATGAAATATTTATTTCTGGTAAATCTGCTGAAAGATTACCAAGATGCAGGTGTTTTCCGAGTAAAGTGAGATTTACTGTGAACCTATAACATTGGATTTAATGTTAGAAGAAAAAAAAATCAATAACGTTTGATAGCACATTTACACAGAAGATAAATGAGAAAAATAGTTGTTAGAATGAAACCTCAAAAGGTCATTTTATGTGTAGGAAGCAGCAGCTGCAGCCTGGCGGGTCTTGAAAGTCTTGCAGTAAAATGTTAAATCCGAGTAATTGAACCGTGATCTCATGCTGTCGCTCCGTTCACAGGTCGAATTAAAAAATCCAGCATCTCCACGGCAGCGTAGCAAACCCAAAAGGTCAAGTCTGGATAATTTAACAGCGAGCGCACAGAAAATGACCAATCGAACCTGAAATTAAAAGCTCTCCTCACTCTCTCTCTTTGACACACAGAGACGGCTAGGGATTCTCCTGAACAAACTGCCTGATTAACTCTAAAAGTCTGCGGTCAGTTAGTGTCGGGTGTAATTCACGCAAGTTTTATTACAATAGAATATTATATCGATTCAATGCGAGAGAGTATTATATGTTGATCACATTTCAAAGCAACTAAAATATCCTTTGACATCCTTTTAATTCCTGCGCTCAATCAGAAAAAATGTCCTCATTAATAAAATACACCTCCCGTTAAGTGAATGTGAGTGATTACACTGGAGAACAAAGATTTTGCTACTTGATGATAAAATATGATTTACATAGAATCAACTGTGTTGAATCCAAATCTGCACTCAGAACTTTCCTAGCACGTCCAGACTTTAAGTTATAGGCATAATATTGTTTTGAGACAATTTGCTATTTTGATACACATATTGTTTCACAGCAACACAATAACTGCTGTTTCTCACTAACCAGCAAGCTGTAAACTGAACTCGTAAACAAGATGCTGACCGCATACCAGCAGACAACATCCAACACTAAAGCACCTTTGAAAAGTACATTACCCTGCATCACAAATCAAAGTCAAAAGTCAAAGTCAAAGTAAACTTTATTGTCATCTCTGCTATATACTGTACAGATACATAGAGAGATGAGACGACATGGCTCCAGTTTTAACAGTGCAGTAGGAAAAAGGGAACAATTAAGGCACATGGAATAAACAATAACAAGTACAAAATATACATTTTAAGCTAGACATGGAATATTAAATATAACTGTGAGGTCTCAGCCCAGACCAAGGAAGGACTTCATCTCATCCGAAAGGCCATCTGACCAGGGCTCCAGTTCCAGACCTTCACAACGACCTCAGCTTACCAGATCAATGTCACCAGAATTTTAGCCTATCATATCCATTTCACCCGTATTTAAAGACTCTCATTTGCAACCATTCCGCACGAAGTATTGTTATGCCTAGTGCGACTTACCGAGCGTTATTTGTCTTTGCCTGCCTCCGTTTCGACCCTTGCTTTCTGTTTTTGGACTACCCCTTTGCCTCTGGCGATTTGGATTCGTTTGCTCCATGGACTGTGTTTTCTGGTTCTGACCTTCGTTTGAATAAACTCTCTACATTTTGTCAATTTCCCCTGTGCCTGCGACGTGGTTCTGTCGACTCTGCGTTTGGTTCACCCGCCTGCTGTTACAATAACTTTAAACTATAACTAGAATTAGAAATAAAGGCAGATAGAGAGACAGTTTGGATGCAGTATTACCTACAATGTGGAAATTGACTTTTTCACTTTTACACTGGATTTGTGGGAGGTTAGAAACAGTTATAGTATGAAAAGAATTCTATATCCAGTCTATTTATACATTCAATGTTCAATATTTGTACAAATAGTGGCAGCAGTGCAAAAACATGACCGAGGCTGCGGACATTCTATATGACGTCGCCCGATACGCTCAACCATGTGGCCTCAAGATCAGCACCGAAAAGACCAAAGTCCTCACCACCGACGGATCGCCTGCCACCGTGCACCTCGAAGGCATGCAAATCGAATTCAAATACAATTCAAATACCTGGGCTCATTGGTCCAAGAGAAAAAAGTGGCGTCAACAGCGGAAATCCACGCAAGAATCGGGCAGGCAGTGGTGGCATTCGCCTCCCTCCGATGGTGCGTTTGGAAGAAGCCCAACGTCACCCTCACCACCAAAGTCCGCCTCTATCGCACACTGGTTCTGCCCATTCTTCTTTACGGATCCGAGATCTGGGTTATCCTCAAGCACAACCTTAACAAGCTCGAGGTCTTCCAAATGCGCTGCTTGCGCCAGATTCTCAGAGTGTCCCTTCACGACCGCCTCAGCAATGACGTGATCCGCAGCCAATGCCACTACCAACCCTCAATAGAAGAACAAATACAAAAGTGCCGATTACGATGGTCTGGCCCTGTCTGTCGTATGAATGGCCGTTGACTGCCACATCATCTGTTGCTGCAGCAGCGTCCTGCCCACTGGAGAATCAGGCATGACGCACCCAAGAAAACCTGAATTAAACAAATAGAAGATGACCTCAAATTGCGTTGACTGGCCATTGAGCAAGCCAAGGCTGAAGCCTTGGACTGTACAGCCTGGAAGTGCATCGTTAGTCAAGTCGGAACTCTTGCAGCACCCACAGCCACATATTGGCTACGTGGACGACCTTCCCCGCCGATCGTCTGCTAGGGAGCAAAGAAGTGCAAAAACATTTATTGCAGTGTTGTGTCAACAGTCATTTGAGGAGCAAATAGTCCGTATAGCAGCAAAAATAAAGTGCATCACCGCGACGGTGATGTGTAAAGTGCAGTTGTGCAACAGAGTCAGTTAGTTCACAGGTCAATCATTTCTGTCTGCTACTTGGTCTAATTCATGTGTCCTACAGTAAATCCTGTGCTGAATTCAAATCTGGGGACACATTTTGTCTATCACATCAAGATCTTAATTTATATATGCAAAAATACTTCACATTAGGAAAGTTTGCCTTACAGCTGTGAGATGTTTGGAACTAAATTTGTTGCAACTTAATTCCAAACAGAAGTTCACCTGAGACTTAAATCAAAATATAATATACTGTTCAAAAGTGCTTTAGCCACTTGCGTTTGCGCTTGTGAGTGTTGGATGTTGTCTGCTGGTATGCTGTGAGCATCTTGTTTATGAGTTCAGTTCACAGCTTGCTGGTTAGTGAGAAACAGCTGTTATTGTGTTGCTGTGCAACAATCCGTGTATCAAAATACCAAATTGTCACAAAACAATATTATGCCTATAACTTAAAGTCTGGACGTGCTAGGAAAGTTCTGAGTTCAGCTGAAATTGAATTCAGCACACAGGATTTACTGTAGGACACATGAATTAGACCAAATAGCAGACAGAAATGATTGATTTGTGATGCAGTGTTATTTGTCATTGTGAACGCACCATAGCACAGCACACAGTGCACCACAACGAAAGGTGACCTCTGCATTTAACCCATCTGTGAAGGAACAGTGGGCAGCTAACAGGCACCCGGGGAGCAGTGCTTGGGGATGGTATCTTGCTCATGAATACCTCAGTGGTAACTTTACCAGCCCTAGATACGAACCTGCTACCTTCTGATCACGGGACAAACACCCTACCGTTACGCCAGCAACTGCCCCACTTAAATATAAATTGAAGTTAAATTTTGCACCGGTGATCTGATCTGTTTTCATTTTGGATCAATGCTTTGGGCTTGTTGATCATTGAATTAATCAGTGATAATTAACGCAACTACAGTAATGTATTACTTTTTGCAGCAATGTATTAATATAAGGCATTACTAATACATTTTCAGTAATATAAGACTTATTACATATTTCGGTAACGCGTTACAAAACACATTTAATCCAAAAATTTGTGCTGTTTTGATTTTATTTAAATAAAATAATCAACACCAAGTCATCAACACTGCAAGGCCTTTGACACAAAAGAAAAATTGTGTGAGGAGGCACTCCACAGTGAGAAGGTCCTGGGTTCGAGCCCCGGGTCAGCTGTGGGGCCTTTCTGAGTGTGATTGTGAGTGTATGTGCGTTCCCTGCGGTGTGTTGGTTCCTGGCCTTGTGCCCGTAAGTTCCCAGGATAGGCTCCGGACCCCCCGCGACCCCAGTTGGGATTAATTGAAGCGGTTCGGATAATGAATGCATGAAAAAACTGTGTGAGCTGGGACTGTGTCCACCAAACCTGTTATTTGTGTTGAGAGCGGTCAAACCCTCACTTCCAGAGCACTTTCTCGGCACTTCTCTCAGCGCTCGTTGTTGCTAAGCTACGAAAGGCATCATCGGGCACTTCTGCGTTTGTTCATATTTCATGTATTTCATGTTCCTTTGAGATCAGTAGTGTAGCCGACATAAAAGAGCTTGTCTTTACAATGGAGAGAAATAGCATCTTGGCATTTCAGGCAGCGTTTGAACTGTAGATACTCACGTCTTCGAGACGTAGAGATTGGCTGCATGAGATAAAACGTGCAAGAGAACAGCTTGGAGAGTAGCACCGATTTATGTCCTGCCCCTTCCTCGATTTTGATTGGCTAGCAAGAGAGAAGTGGCATTGACGAGTGTAGCGCTGTTTTAAAAGTTGAACAGATTTCAACTTGAAGCGCTCTGAGTGCTGTAGCAAAAAAAGTCTCCATCTGCGATTTTTGCTTTTTTTTGCTGTAGGCGCTCTGAACGCTGACGCTCATAGGATTTGTATTAAAAATAGGCCGTGTTTGGTGGACACAGGCCCTTAAAGAGCTATTTCCTGCAGAGTGTGTGCCTACAGTCATTATACTGCACCAAATCGCCCTCCACTGGATGCAGAACGAACTGCAGTAAAATACATTTCAACATTTTACAATGCCTAGCCCTACTTCCACACTTGTTTTGGTGAAAGTAACTAAAAAATAGTGCAGGAATCGTGTAACATTAAAATTCAGAGACTGTAATATTGTAATGTAACAAAAGACTTTGAAATAACATCAACTAATATATTATTATTATTACTAATATATAATTAGAGTAACCTATAATCTATTACATTTTGGCAGTAACCCGTCCAACACTGGAATTAATGCATAAAGACTGACGTATCATTACAAACCTAGTCCTCACTTTTTCATTTTTGCAGCAGAGGTGCAGAGGGGGAGAAAACGAAGGGAATTTGTAACGAGTCATCCATTAGGAAAATTGCGGCGCTTTAATTCCTCAGCGGGGATGAAACGGGGCGGTTATGGGGGCACTGTGACAGAGGGATCAGAACACGGCCTCCGCGTTTGGAAATATGAAACAGAATCACGAGAGGATGATGAGGAGGTTATGGGGAGCTTGGCCTGCTTTCTCTGTGCTTCCACCCAGAAAATGAGTCTTTTTCTTTTTCATTTTTTTACATGAAAAGGCATGAGATGGCTTTCACTGAGCCACGGAACGATCAGAGCTCAAGACACGGGCTGATAGATGGACGGGGAGATAGACGGATGTGTTATAAAGAGAGAGAGAGAGAGAGAGAGAGAGAGAGATATGGATGGATGGCTGATGGATAGGTTTGACTTAATCTCACTCATTTCTCTTGCTGACGAATGAGAATTGCGAGTCCCAGGCTATTAATATATAAGTAGTGTGCATTAGTTACAGAAAATTCAACCAAAAAACGACTTCCAATATGTGTGCAGCCATCTGAAAAGAATGCCCTCTGTTTGTTATTGGTCTATTTTCTTTTAGCTCTAAGCGAAAACCCAGAGTTTCTTCATCCGAGATCTCATTGTTTGCCTTTCAGAGCATAACTTCATCCCCTGTATAAGGTCAGCTGCTGGATGTAAACAAGATCTGAAGGCCGAGATTCCGTCCTCCCAGAGGCTGTCCTGAAAGCCAGCTCTGCTCTCACATGTCTTTAGGCTACACCTCAAGCTTTTCCCACTGCACCAAATAACCTTTAGATTTGGGAAGATTTCGATCGTTCCTTCCATCAAGGCGTAATTCGTAATTGAGAGGTCGTTTAAACTGCCATGCGTGTCTGTGTTAGGTAGAAATAATCTTATTTCTGACTGCATGAATTCTGCTAACAGTGGATTCAGTTTGCAGAAAGCCTAAGTAAGAAGAACTTTTACACTAGAAAGGAATCCATAATTACGACTCTATCCTGATATGAAGATATAAAATCAGACTTTCAGTTTAACAAGAGGATCTGATTTATGTCTCTTGTTCCGTAAAGGGAAATTTTTTCTGCATTATTTAAATGCCTGCGATGTTCTCCAGGTTACACTGCTTGCTACAGTACAGTCCAGGTTCAGTCAGAACACACACTCCGCAGCTGGACCGCAACGTTTTGCAACAAAGTACTATTGTATTGTTAGTAAACCTCTAGCTATGGCATTGGGGGTGAAATGGTAAAAATCGGTGTTACTCTGGTACCATTTTTCCAGACTGAGTATGAGTGCTTCAGTGGCGCCTACAGAAAACTTCACTGTTAACGGCAGCACTCAAGCAAAAAAAGCTATAATCCAATAACTGTTAATAATTGGGTAATTGTAATATCCGGTTCTGATGTGTTTACATGCACTTTAGAAATCCAATTTTGTTTCCGGCACAACATCATTTGGGCATTTGTTGAATTTTTCTTAAGGTCTGTGACGTAAAACTGTCATTTGCCAAATTCTTTATGAAAAGATATTTAAAGGTCTACTTGTGCTAAATGATGGGGACCCTGTGCCCCATTGGTTGGGGCCCCTGGGCACTTGCCCGATCAAGTCTATGGATAATCCGGCCTTGTTCTCACCATTTCTATATATATATATATATATATGACCATCTAATAAATGTAAAATATTAAGAGAAGCCATTTCGCCCAGCATCATTATGTCTCAGTCCAGAAGTGACACAATGGCTTCCCACCATTTTGTTTGAGTGCAGCAGATTCCCGATGATTTCACACATGCGCAGATTTAAAAGAACAAAATAAACCTGATTAAGGGCATCTTTACATGCATGCAGATATTTTAATAAACCCATAATTTTTATATGTTTGGACCTTTTGTACACATATCCACAAAATCCAGCATTTTGAAAAATCTTCACTTTGAAGGGTGTTTTAAAAAATATTAGTTTGAGCTGGCTAACACTCTGCTAACGTGTAAATTAAAGGGTCAAATGTATGAAAAAATATGCATTTATAAAAATATCCACATACGTGTAAACAGGCCCTAAGGTGTATACTCACATGTATAAACACCTAGATGTGTTTATCAGATTTCTCATAACCCCATAACGGCAGTAATCTGATAAAGCATAGGACCATCTGAATAATCACGTAACTCCAATAACCCGATTATTAGTGTGCATGTAAACACGCTCAATTACCATCACTGTGAACTGGTATAAAGATTTTATTTCTCAGATTTATTTTTATTATATTATTATAAATGAGTAATTTAGTATATTTAGACAGCAAAAAAAAAATCCCAAAATGCAGCAGTCCTAGAATTTTTCCGAGCACAAGTACGAGTATATAACCATAGTATCTGTGCGACACCGACAACACTACCAGCAGTGTTGCGTCCCTTACGAAAATAACATGACCTGAAATATTTCAGAAATGCAGATCTGTTCACTTGGAGGGTTTTCATTCCTCTGACTGATAAACCAGAACGATGTAGGAAGCATACCTACTTTATCTGTCTCTCTGTTCACCTTTACAAGAAATGCATTAAGGTTATTTCACTTCTGAAGCACGTGAGACTACTAGCATCAAACATAAAGAGTCAACTTCTCGCTATCACATTTTGATAGAGGAAAAAGTTATAAACGAATGTGATAAAAGTTGTGATGAAGTTTATTTTAGTTAACAAATTTTGGTCAACAACATATACTGTATGTGTTCAAACATGCATGAATGTCTAATGCAGATGCACAAACACATTTTCACGACAGAATATCTTAACATATGACTAAAAGATATGTAAAATCTGTACGGATACATAATACATTACAAAGACAATTCTTAGACTTTACAGACTATAGTGTATGAACATTATTATTAGAAACACCAGGGGTGATGGTGGTCGAGTGATTAGGATATTGTGGATTCGAATCCCACCTCCAGCACCACCAACATTGGGTTCCTGAGTAAGTTCCTTAACCACAGGTTGCTCCAGGTGGACTGTACCTGAAAGCAGGAAAGTGGAAGACTTCATTCTTATTTTTGATCAATTTAAACCAAAATATAGCCACAAGCGGCAATAAGAGGGGTCCAAGCATAAGTCACAAAAAGCAGCACAGTAGCAGCTGATACAGTAAGCGTCAAAGAAAGCAGTCAGTGAGTGAAAAGTCAAAATAGCCAAAAAAAAAAAGCAAAAAAAAAGCTCTATTATGACATCACATAAATTTATGCAGCATTTTAGCGCCCCTATTGTTCAAGTAGTATCACTTTATATTTCCCTCTTCTATATGCAGTGTTGGGGAGTAACGGAATACATGTACCGGCGTTACGTATTTAGAATACAAAATATGAGTAACTGTATTCCGTTACAGTTACCGTTTAAATAAGTGATAATTAGAATACAGTTACTTTGTTGAAATAAATGGATTATACGGCGGTCTTTCTTGTTTCATATGTTAGGCTATCCCCTAATGTTGGTAATTCCACGCATTGCCGCGAGAAGCACCCCCGACGTGGGCGTGCACATTTGATGACTTCCGCCTTTATACGAACTACCGTCCATAAACGTTAACGTTCAATTCGTTCCTAAACTCTGTTAACGCCAATGAGATGAGGGCAAAATTACTCATATTCTTAAAAATGAAAAACCTTACACAAACTTCTAAACAATAACGTTTATATTGTTGAATGTTGAATGTTGCAGCATCATATGCAGAGTTAGAAGGGTGTGCATTTCCTGACAGGGAGCTCTGCCATAAAAGGCACCATAATTGATAATTGCATAATTGATGGTTATTATTTGAAAAATCTTTATCATTGTAATCCTCTAAGACAGCAGCAGGAGAGAAGTTCTCCTCTGCAAGAGCTTTGGTCTTGTTTTGTTCGTCTTCAGTGGGACGTTGTTACAGCACACTGAGTCCATCTCGCTCCATCTCACTCGGTGTCAGTCTCCTTCCCGGGTCACAGCATCTATGCCAGTTGCCGTTGAGGTGGTTGCTATGGTAGCACTTTTGTGTGTGTGTGCATAACTATTGGTGGGGGAAAATGCATAACATTATAACCACATGGCTAATATTGAGCTGGTCTGAGCCTACGCACCCCATAGGAAAAAAAAAACGAGATGCTCTGTGTTGTGACACATTTCTGTCAGAACCAACATCAACATTTTCAGCAGTTTGAGCAATGCAGACCAGCCTTCTCTCCCCACCTGCATCAATTTGTCTTGTATGTCCATCACTCTGTCACTAGATTACCAGTTTTCCCACCTTGGGCGACATTTGGTAGCCCCTGACCAGTGCAGAGCAGGAACATTGCACAAGAGCTGCAGTTTTGGAGATGTTTTGACCCAGTCGTCTAGACATCATTACAATTTGGCCCTTGTCAGAGTCACTCAAATCCTTACACTTGCCCAGATTTGATGCTTCCAGTATATGAACTTCAAGGACCAAATGTTGGCTTCCTGGTGCGTTAGTAACCATGTAATCAACATTCTTCACTACACTGGGCTGCGTTTCCCGATAACGATTGATCTTAGCGCTTAAGAGCGTTTTCTACAAGTCATTTTGCGAACGTTCGTTATTGTTTCACGTGCGTTTCCCAAAAATAACACAATTGCACGTAGCCCTGCTTTAAGTGCTACTTAGGAGTCGCTATCCGTTGGTCAAGTGCTGAAATATCACGCTGTACAATTGCTCGTCATTGTTGCACATGCTGTTATAGCAATCCATCTAATTTTTGATTTCTTCTACTTGTGTGAATGTATATTCAACTCGACTAACATAAAAAGTCCTGTAATTTCTTCTTGAGCAAGTTTAAAAACACAAATTAACTGGAAATGTCGTACTGTAAAAACACTGTCTTGCTCCAATCTCGCATAAAACAAATTCTAACAGTCCTTGCCAGAAATGACATCAGCATCATTTTCGATATTTATATGAAACCTTAATTATTTAAGTAGAATTATTTATCAATTTCTTTATCAACAATTGCTTATCTCACATCAAAATAAATAAATAAGTAAATAAATAAATAAGCTCTTACATTTATATTTGAAAAGTTTAGCCTAGTTATCTTCACCTGATGTGCATTTGCTAATAGGAGAAAAATTAAATAAGCACATACCTAGGGGTGGAGACACTAGCAAAATGGCCGAAACCAAAAAACAAAGAAAAGACATTTTTCAGAAAGAGGAAAGATAGGTCAGCAGGTTTTCAGAAGGTTTAAGGGCAGTCATACAAATAAAGAAAAACAAATAATCTGGGATGATATTGCTACAAAACTTACTGCAACAAGGGGGATTAAAAGATCAGGGAAGGAGGTCAGGAAGAAGTGGCAGGACTATTCAAGCCTAGCTAAAAGAAAAGGGGCACTGCAGAGAACAACAATTAATAAAACAGGTAGTGAGCCTAATGACGCCCCCGTTCTCACAGCAAAAGAAGAAAAGGCACTGGCAATTCTTGGAACAGCTGCCTCAGATGGGATTTGTGGTGGTATTGACCTCCATGGAGGAGTAGGGTTGCGTCAACCTGAATCTGAGCTAGGTCCATCATGTTCACAAGAGCAATCAGGTTCACCTCCTACTGACAGACACCTACCATCTCCCAGTCCTCCCAACAGTCCATCCATGCCCCAGCCTCCATCTTCAATTGTTCAGGCTACAGCCACAACACCTCAGCGATTTGAGAATGTCTGTGGTTGTAGTCAGGACTTAGTACAGCTGGAGCGAGAGAAAGTAGATGTTCTAAAAGATATCAGACAATCTCTTAAAGAGGTCGATGAGGTGAACAACAACTTTCAGAAGCAAATCATTGAACTTAAGAAGGTCAAGTTGGCTTTGGAAGAGAGGAGACTTTCACTGGAGGAGATGAGATTTGCAAGGCCCTCCATTTCAGTGCCAGTTATCTTGCCAGATGAGTCAGGTAACATTGTTCAGTGTTGTTTAATCATGAATAATTATATGTTTTAATATAATATGTTGTGCATCGTGAAATATTCTTTTCCATATGTACACTCATCACATTTTGCAATGTCTTTTGCAGATCCTGGGGAACAAACTACAAACTTGAATCAATATTTTGATGTTTGTTAATCCACTCAAAGCCTAAGGCTCAATGAAATACTATAAAGCAGAAGAATTCTTATTATAATTGTTTCAAATTTAAATAGCTACTTGTAGTACCTTTTTTAGAGAATTTTTTTTTTTAAAGCATGCAATCCTTATGGGCTAGTTTCACAGACAGGGCCAGGATTAGGCCATAGTTCAATTAGATTTAAGTAATATTTTATAAATGTGCCTTAGAAAAAACTATTACTGGTGTCCATCTTGACACGAAACAAAGGGACTGATATATTTTAAGATCAGTCAGTACAAGTGTCCTTCAGTTGAAAAAGCTCAGACTTACATTTTAGTCTGGACTAGGCTTAAGCCTTGTCTGTGAAAAGAGGAGTATATATTTTACTACAGCTTGAGTCTTGAGGGTGTGTGTGGCAATATAGTATTAGGGCCTATCTATTAGCCTATCCATATAGGTGCAGAAAAATGTTTAATGTGCACGTTCTTTATCAGCACAGTTTTATATAAATGTACTCTCCATATACATTTATAAAAGCACAAGCTTTGACCATTATGAACCTAAGAAGATAATAAATCCAGGGAAGAGGTAATTAATGCAATTTCTAAAATCAGTGATTCAGTTTCTTCAAGTGGGGCCTTCTGCAATTAGTGAAATAGATGACAATCAGTGTGTGACATGTGAATATTATCACAGCCTGAAAAACTTTAATCATATGGTTCCTGTGAGCAATTTCAGGATAGTATATAAAGCTCACACTTCAGTAGTCTTGCAGAGGAAATCATGGCTGCACTACAGCAAGTTTTCCAGCTGAGAGAGAGGCAAAGAGAGAGGCGAAGACAAAGACAGAGACCACCACGGAGTACATTATGTACTATAAATGCCTTCATCAGGCAGCATCAAAATCCTCTGGATATGCTTGATGATATGGCTGTCACTGACAGATACCCTATGCCACAAGGAGAAATAGTCCAGCTGCTCAATGTCATTGGGCCTCAGCTGATGCGTGCTACAAGGAGGAATTTTGCCTTGTCCCCTGATGTGCAACTCTTAGCTGCTCTGAGATATTATGCAACAGGCAGTTTTCTTCAGGTACTTGGAGATGGACTTGGACTAAGTAAACCATCTGTGTCCAGAGCTGTACAAGCAGTCACCTATGCACTGCTTCCACTTGCGGCTGAACACATCCAATTTCCAGCATCAAGACAGGCCATGTCGGACACTCAGGAGTATTTTTTAACACATTACCATATACCACAAGTCATTGGAGTCATTGATGGTACTTTAATTCCCATCAGTACGCCTTCTGTGGATGGCCATACATATATATGCCGCAAAGGTTATCCAGCAATCAACGGCCAAGTAATCTGTGATCATAAGTGTTTAATCACAGACATTGTTGCAAGGTGGCCTGGGAGCACACACGACTCCTATATCTTTACAAGATTCAAGATTCAAGATTCTTTATTTGTCACGTGCAAGTTATACAGGTACAACAAGCAGTGAAATGTATCCTGATCCGCTCTTTTAACTGTGCAATAGACAAGGAAGATAGAGACGCAATACAAACTTACAAACATAAATACTAACTTAAATACGGAGGCTGGGGTAACAGGACAAAAATAAAACTATATATTATACAATAGGGAACATAAAGTTAAATGTGCAACTCATCTGTGGGTCAAGAGGCCCAAAACTCAAAAGGGCAGTGGAGGCTGCTTGGTGACAGCGGATATCCATTGAGGCCATATCTGTTCACCCCTGTTGCTAATCCTGTCAGTAACAGTGAGGCACATTTCAATGAGGCTCACCGCGTTGCCCGAAGTATTGTGGAGCGCACTTTAGGAAGGTGGAAGCTACGCTTTCGGGCTATTCACAAGTCCAGTGGTGGTCTTCTCTTTGTGCCACAAAAGTGCTGTGCTGTAATAACAGTAACAGCTATGTTACACAACATTGCAGTGAGGGCAAGAGTGCCCTTGGACATCAGGGAGGAAGATGAAGAGGTGGAGGAGGAGAATGAAGTTGAGATGAGACTTCATGATGATCAACCAAGACATGTTCAATACATGGCTGGGTTTCATGCACGCCAGCAAGTCATTGACACATTTTTTTGAGTTCCTCCTTTATTTGTGTCATCTTTAAAGCACATTAAATATTTTCCGTTAAATACAACATTTGTACTACCCTCGAAATGTCCATATACAACAGTGTACTTTTTTTCATTCTGACATTTATTGTCTGAATTGCGTAATGAGAGAAAATAGAAATGAATACAAATATACGTACAAATAAAATGAAAAATGACTTTGAAGAGAAGTAAATTGTAGGTGCAATTTGCCGGTTGTCCAGCAGGTGTCCTCAAGAAGATGCACTTAAGGCTTTACGTTACTCCAGAGCACTCGTAGATCTACGAAGATTTTCAAGTGCTACTTAAGTTACAATGGTTTTGGGAAACAGACCGTAATATTAAGATCATTGCATCATTTTACGTAATCCTAGGCTTATGATGCCGGAACGCAGTTCTGGTTAGTGATCATCATAGTTATCACTGATTGCTGTATATTACCTTATTCTTTTGTAACTCATGTTATCTCGGTTTTTCTCAGTTGTTTGGAGAAGTAAGTCTTTACAGTCTGTGTCTTGAGCTCTGATCATTCTGTAGTGGAAGTTGTCTCAAAAGAAAAGACTCTGATTTCTAGGTGGAAGTGCAGAAACAACAGAGCAGCCCATCATGCAAAATTTGTAAAGATGCAAAAATGAGACTTTTTGAGATGAGTGTGACACCCATCTTTTAAAGACACTTTTCTAGTGAGGAGAAGACACAATACCACAACCATAAGTAACTGGTTATGCCAGTAAACGAACTGACGTTTGACATTCTTTGATGTTTGTACGGTTGTGTGTGTGTGTGATTGCACGTGTCGTGGACATTTTTTGAATAATATTCTAAGCACCTGATGCACTTAAAACAGTGGTCTGAGCTTTGCCAGACTCTTTGTATGTGAGACTGGTTTCACTTGAAAAATCATTTTTATAGAAAGATTGCGGCCGTTTTATGTTAAAAACGAAAGATTCCTATTTGCTTACTGAGGTTAACATGAAGGTTAGGGTTAGAGTAAGTTGTATTATCTATTATTTATTATTATCTTGAATTGATAAGCAGAATATTTGGAAGTCTCTTGGAACAATGTTTCTCTAAAACCTTGGCACTGTGTATGTGTTAAAATAGATGGAGTCAGGCTGTGGCACCTTTTTATTGATGAATGCACCACTGGTAATAGCAGTTAGACAAAGCAAAAGAATCAGCGGGAATGTTTTCTAGGCACTATGTGAGAACGATTGTCGCTTTAGGCAGTGAGCAGGTGATGAAGACAGTTTATGATGTCATATATTCAAAGTTGACTGCTGTTAGCTTTACCTAAACAGATATGCCGCTATAGTGCCTGAGTTGAAAAGGAAAAGGGTGGAAGTAATAAAGATCTGTACTTGATCAGTTAAAGCAAATATTACTTATTACTACAAATAAAAACTACTGCTGGCTTAAAAAGTAGAAGCTATAGTATTATTTAATTACATTTAAGCTATTTAGCACATCTTTTCTTCCTTTCATGATGTTTATAAGCTTCTTACCTTTTATGAGCACTCCATAATTTTACTTTTAAAAATGTTACACTCAAAACAAAACCTACTTTCTCAGAAGAAACTTCAGCAGTTAGTGAACTGCTCAAAGTTATAGTTTATTGTTCGACATTTATGCTCATTCCTACATATTGATATGACAATGAGTGTATCATATTGGCAAATATACAGATTTACAATATTGTATCATGTTGGATATAAAAAAGTAATGGGGTATTAATTTTTTAGAATAATTATTTACTTTTTTACATTTACTACATGTTCTCATCCAGAGGCCTTCTTCCATTTCCTAGTTTCAAAATAGAACTCAATGATGGTAGCAGAGGTAGGATTCAAACCCATGACCGCTTGGTCCAGAGGCGAGTGTTTTAACCACTAGACCACCAACACTCTCATCCAGCTATCATTCAGCTATCTATATAATCCACTTACAGCTAGTTTTCTAGTAGCTGAGCCTGGTGCAGTGATTCAGAACACAAATGTGACTTGCATGGCAAAACCAGGTCGCTTGTTGCAACAGAGGTTTCCCAGAAAATGACCGCTTATGCTATGTAAAATTCTTGATTTTTTTTTAGTGTTTTAAACAGTGGAAGGTCTATACTGCCGCCTGTAGAGTGCTACATCGATAGTCAACTCAAAGGCATGAAGGCATTAGAGGAATGAGGAACAGGTGATGTAAATCATGCCAGCAATCAGAAGACCAGCAACCACCAAATGATGTAAAGAGGGAGTGGACGTAACACTTGAAATACTTTAGGTGTATAGTATGTTACTGTATTTGCAAAGGAATGATTGAAAACTCACTTTTGATGTGGATTTGCTGCCGGTAACAGTATTATCCTGGGTTATGAAAATACAGTAAAACAATGTAGGGAAATAACTGTAAAATTACAGCAATTGGTTACCATGTAGCATAACTGAAAGGTGTAAGAACACACAGTGCCTCACAGTTTGTTGTGTAAGTGTTTGCGTAGCTGCAGATTTACTCAACTTTAGGTATTTGATCACAATTTTATGGCTGATCAGTAAATTTCAGCACGTTACCCCAGGAGTTCGGTACGTGACACCAGCAGCTCGGCTCCTCCTGCTGGCATCGACTCACACTTTTTTTCTCTCAGCTGTCTAGGCTGATCTCTGCTGACCTCCGCGGCTGAAAAGTTTCTCTCTGACTTGTGCACTTTGATGTTGACTCTGATGTCGGCTTTATGCTGATATTCTTGAAGACTTTGAAGCACCAGGTCGGCTTTTGGCCTCAGTTTGGTGGCACGTCCTGGTTTTCAAAACCCTCGAAAAAATGTTCTTTAGTTCTGTTTAAATGTATACGTCTTTGTTTTTATGTCCCCTTGGATAAAGCAGTCATATGAGCAGATCACTTACATTAATCAAACATAGTAAGAGTGCTTGTTAAGTTACACAGATATTCAGGGAAATGGGACAGATAGACAGCTTGAAAGATGGACAGATGGATGCAAAACAGATAGAAAGATGAATGTATTGATAGACAGACAGGTAGAGAGAGAGATGGATATGAAGATAAAAAGAGGGATAGATAGGTAGATAGATGGATGGATGGATAGAAAGATGGATGTATTGATAGATGGATAGATGGAAAAATAGGTAGATAGAAAGTTTGATATATAGAGGGAAGTTTAGAAAGTTGTACAGATAGATAGATAGATAGATAGATAGATAGATAGATTTGCAGCAAGCCATTAAATATGTTCTTTTTAAAAAAAAATTAAATCTGTAAAGCATTGGGCTATGTGTGTGTGTTTGTGTGTGTGTGTGTGTGTGTGTGTTTTTGTGCATGTGTGAGTGCCCTCATGGTGGCCTTGGCACTGTCACAATTGTCAGGATCAATGAAAATCTCTGCAGTAAGGCCGAGTAAAAGCTTACAGGATTTTAAAAAATAAATTCAATATCCCCCAACTCTGCTCATGTCCCAAGGCTACACGGACCAACAGCATTATGTGGAGGAAAATTAGAATCAACTGCAAATACTGTGCAAGCCACGTCCCAGCCAGCATTTCCTAATGAGTCTTTCCGATTCTGGGAAAGCGCTCTGGACTGGCAGGAAAACAGCTGATGAAAATAAGAGTGACGGTTTAAATGGCACGAGTCGGCTCTGCTGTGGCCACCTCCGTTGGCCTTTTAAAGCCACAAGCCCAGACAAATCCACACCGCTAGAATTCATTTAAATCTGCCTCTTTTAATCTAATCTGTTTGTTGCTGAGAACAAAGAAAATGCCTGTGAACGCTTCTTTCAAGAGAATATATAAAATATACAACACACAACATAAATTATTCCCTGATGTGGAAAACTCTTTCAATGCGATTATGGCTAAACTTAAGCCTCTTGATGATTCCGTCTGGATTTGCTAAGTGATCCTTCTATTAAATCTGTGAAAGTAATTTTTAAGGACATCACATACATCTTAAGCTGAAATATGAGGTAAAAAATCTCATGGATGGCCAAATCCCATCCATAAAATCTCAGGCAAGTTGGACAGTGCGCGTTTTTATGAATTGGTCATTTGGGAGACTTCACGTTTGGGATCAGATCTCACTCGCGCACGCACACGTCGATGCACGTCGGGGCTTTTAAGTTGTGTGTTTGGAGTTGTTTTGTAATATGTCAGAGTAGCAACACGGCTGAATGCTGTAATTACCATTTGTCTCATGATTGTTAGAGTGAGTGTGTAGCAGCTATTTCTCCATTAAGTGGGAGTTCTAATTGCACTTAAAGTGCAGCTTGTTAACAGGCCCGAGAGAGAGAGAGAGATGGGGAGAGGAAGAAAGAAGAGAGAGGGTGAAGGGTACAGAAAAAGAGACAGAGATAGAGAGAAGGAGACAGAACAAGAATAATTGGGTTAGGGAGAGACATGGTGAGTGAGGAAAAGAAAGAGAAAGGAGAGGAGAGAGAGAGAGAGAGAGAGAGAGAGGAGAATTGGGCGAGAGGGAAGGATGATCTTCCACCTGAGTGAATGTGTAAAGAAGTGAAGTCAGTTTAATGATGTTCACCTGCCCATCTCTCTCTCTCTCGCTCTCTGTTCCTCTTTCTCACTCTCTCTTCTTTCTCTTTCTCTCATTTGTTTTTCATCTCTCTTTCCCTTCTTCTCTCTTTTCTGCTTGACTTGTTACTTCTCCCTCTGTCATGTCCTTTTGTCTTCTCTTTTCTCTCTCTCTCTCTCTCTCTCTCTCTCTCTCTCTCTCTCTCTCTCTCACTCTTTCTCTTCTTTCTCTCTCTTTTCTTTCTCTTTCTCACTCTTTCTCTCTCTGCCTCTCTCTCCCTGTTTCTTGTCCTCACTGTCTTTCATCCCCCTCTTTCCCTTCTTCTCTCTCTTCCTCTTCACTTGTTTCCTCTCCCTTGGTCATGTTCCTCTATCTTCTCTTTTCCTCTCTTCTCTCTCTCTCTCTCTCTCGTGCCCTCTTCTTTGCCTTTCTTTATCTCTTCTTTCTCTTTCTCATCCTCTCTCTCTCTTTCTCATCCTCTCTCTCTCTTTCTCATCCTCACTATGTCTTTCATCCCCCTCTTTCCCGTCTTTCTTTTCTCATTTCTTCTCCCTCTGTCTTCTCTTTGCCTTTCTCATCTAGATCTTTTCCACTTATCTCTTTCTAATCTCTCTCTCACACTCCTTTACTCTTTCAGCCTCCTGAATAGAAACACTGTGTCAGGGATCTGGTTAGGATGTGACACGAAAGACAGACGTTAACAATCTTCCAGCGGCTAGGTTAGGCGGCTGTCGGACTGCGTCACGATTCGGACAGTGATCTGGTTAGGATTGGAACCGAGTACCTAACTTTCACAGTTCGCCAGTGATCTGGTTAGGATTTAGCAAACTGCTACTTGTTAGCCGCTAGCCTGTGTAGCGTGGTGGTTAACCCAAAGGCAGCTGAGAGCACGAGTAGGTAGGATTGCCATGCGAGTTGATTTAAGAACTCTCTTATGCGAAGAGCAAGGATTTCCACAGTAAATCCGAGTTCTAACAACACACACTCTATCAAAGAGATGAACCCAATAACTGAGAGTAGTCACAGTTGAAGCGGACGGAGTCGGAGAGATGGGCCGGATGACTCAATGGCAGAGCGATGCGCCGCGAGGAAATGACTGCTTTTATAACCTTTGAACTGCGACCGACCACTTCCGGGTCCTACTATTGGTCGCAGGAAGCAGTGCGCGTGAAACACTCCCTTACAATGCTATACAAACCCTGCTTTTTAAATATTTGCTACATTCAGATTTTCCACGTGTGCATTGCCTGGCGAGTAAACAAACAGCATGAGAGAGAACTTGTTGGTCTGCAAAATTGTTGTGGTTATTAACCTTATGGGAGCTCATCATGCAAAGTGTGGGAATTTTAAGACAACAATGTAAATAAAAACAAACAAAATAATTGCTCAGTAATAAGATGATATTTAGGTTTTTCACAACAAATGCATAAATAAATGAGTAGCTCAGGGATTCATTAAGCAATATACGGCAAACTTGTCTAGCATATACTATTTCAACAATATAAGCCAGCAAAGGGTTAGAAGAATGCTCAAAAATGTTCACGCTCTCAAAAGGTTAAGCAGCGTTGGCTCAGGGGAGCAGATCAAGCTGTGCTGATCTGCCACTGCCTCGCTAATTAATACACCAACTAATTAGCGGTGCATAGAGGAAAACGGCTGAGGTTGAAGTTCAGCAGGGAAAGCGGTCAGACAACAAACCAAGCGCTCGGTTCCCAGGAGACGGCCGACGGTGTTGTTGTTGTTTGCGATGCGAATCGAGCGCCAGTGGGACACTGGAGGTCTGGGGTCTAGAGCTCAGAGGTCAGTCCCTAAAGGCTGCTGCTCAACATTGCACCTTGCTTCTGCTCGTAGTCTGCAGCAAAGCACTGCATTGTTAATGTTTCTCTTTTTATTTGCACTCTACTTATTTGCACTGTGTGTGTGCATGCCTTTTTGTGTGTTGTATTCCACCCTATGCTAGTAGCTAAGCAAAATTAGAAGCACTAATAACTTTTTTCAGTAGCTTATCAGTAGTGAAACACAGTGTCAGGCTTTACCTGGACTCTACTCCAGCCGGTCACCGGAGGGCGCCCCTGTTCTGTCTTAAGTCTGTCTTGTGTGATATGTCAGTCATTTCCCTCTGTCTTGTGTCTTGTGTCACTGTGTGTTATTTTTGGTCAATTAGCTCGGTAGTAGTTACACCTGTGTAAGCTTAGTTCTTAGTTTCCTGATGTTTGTTTCATTGGTTTGCAGCTTTAATCTGCTTATTTCCTGTTTAATTTCCAGCTCCAGTTAACTCGGTTCTGTCAAACTGTTGATTCAATAATTTCCCATTTGGTTTAGTAAGTTAGCTTATTATTTGCAGGTGTTTCAGTTTAGTTAGTCTTCTATTGAGGCATGTCTCTCTCTTGTGTGTCTGTCGTTCCACCATTAAGCGATGCCATGTTGGCGTGCTCTATGTCTGCATGTTGTGGATTTTGCTGCCATCAAGCTTATTTATCTTGACATTCAATAAAAAGGACATTCAACATTGACTCGTGTAGCTTTTCCAGTAATTAACTTTTTACTTACAGTGAAGTAAGGTTCTAAAGGACTACATTGTTCAAAACAAAAACAATATTATTTTCCTCTCTTTACATAGATGACTATTTTCAACTAGCAGGTGTTTCTGATTGGTGTTGAATTGGAACAAGTGGCATCTGATAAGCTACCGTGCCTGTATGGCGCATGCACAGGTTATAGACGTATTTAATCAGTTCATATAATGTGTGTTTATTCTAATAATTCTAATAATGTTCAGTTTATTAAAATTGAAAAATCTTCAGATCTTGCATTTCAATACCAGTTTTAACCAATTTTATTTTGTAACTCAAGGTTTTCTGTGTTAACGTCATATCAAACTTCGTTATTTTATTTGCAATGTAAAGAGATTTGTCTCCTTAAAAGGTCTCACATCTTGGCCAACTGATGTTCCTCAGTAAATCTACAATTACTGTTTTTCTCAGGCGCTTAACTACTTTTTTCAAAACAATAACCACATTCTCAAATCAGCCAATGCAGCCTGCAGAACACTAACAAATTTGGCAAAACTCCCCATCTTCCCAGCAAAACCCTCTACGTGAATCAAAACACTAAATAGCTATTGCAAAATTGCATAACTCACTCAAAGAGTAACACACATCAGTCAAACAGGAGACACATACAAGCAATCAGTGAACACGCTCAGACAAAACACTCACTCACTGCAGTGAAATCTGAACACACACAGAGGGAGCAACAAAGAACAAAAATGAGAAAACATTTTCTGCAGGTAAAGTGGTTTTACTGGGTGTGTATGAAAACCAAAAATCAAGAAAACACATTTTGTCATGTGATATAAAAAGGCATGTGATTTACTCTGCATGATCTCTTTTGTAGCATCTTCTCTCCCTTCAGACTCCAGAAGTGCTCTGTAAATCTCATCAAGAAATACAATAAACTTTCCAGATTTATATGGCCCAACTGTCGGGATGTACAAACAGGACCAGTCTCTGA
This sequence comes from Distichodus sexfasciatus, assembly GCA_032718565.1. Classification (NCBI taxonomy): domain Eukaryota; kingdom Metazoa; phylum Chordata; class Actinopteri; order Characiformes; family Distichodontidae; genus Distichodus; species Distichodus sexfasciatus. The sequence continues at coordinate 26,904 of JAVGVS010000291.1, forward strand.
TATACCGAGTGATGCACAGAGTTACAGTAAACGTATAGTGAACAACTCATATAGGGATATATATATCATCTGAACAATCGCTGCTTCATGGTCAGCAGTGAACAGCGGCCACTCCCACCAACTGCAGGTCTTCTTTAGAGTCTATAAAGACAGATATGTAATGTAGAATACTGCAGTAAATATACATCTGATAACGGCAAGAACTGTGGTCTATATTTGAATTATAGCAAGTGAATGTTACAGGACTATTTTCCCTCTTGAATGTTCAAATACTTGATGCAACAAGTGATGCAACACATGACCATGAACATGGTCAATGACAGTGGCTGTCATTTTATGGCTGACCTCTGTCTTTGACCTTGCCCACTGCTTCCTCGCCCACATCTAGGTCCACGTCCTCTCCGGTCTTGTTTCATTGTGAGTTTAAAATTACACCACTTTATTACTACTTTTATACCATGTTAGCAACTTTTGAGTGGTTGAGAGTTAGATTTGCAGCAAGTAGTGCAACCAATTGCATGTTTGGCCCAAGTTCAGTAGTGTTTTGGGATGGAATTTAGCAGCTGCCGCTATTTGAAGTGAATTGCTTGATCAGACACACTGATGTGATTTTGGTGTTACCAAATGATCACTGTGACTAGTGTTTTGCAAAAATCCTTTAGCAATGAAAAGTGATGTGCAAGCAATGATAACATATTCATTCAATATCCTAACTGCTTGAACCCAACTGGGGTCACGGGGGGGACCAGAGCCTATCCTGGGAACTACGGGCGCGAAGAGAAGACCAACCCTGGGCAGGCAGCAACAGCCCGCAGGGCACACACAATCGCACAATCACACTCCTACTCATACTTTATGGGGCCAATTTAGAGTTGCCAGTTAACCTATAGTGCATGCTTTTGGACTGTGGGAGGAAACCGGAGCACCCGGAAGAAACCCACGCAAACACAGGGAGAGCATGCAAACTCCACAAAGAAAGACCCTACAGCCGACCCGGAAATCAAACCCAGGATCTCTCTCTCTCTTTTCGTTCTCTCTCTCTCTGCCTCTGCAATGCAAGATGTTTCAATTCCTTTTTCTCCTTATAAAGTTTTTAGTATATGTCATATCTTGGCTTCCTGTGTTGTTATTATTATTATTACATCAATATATGTTCCTTATTAATTCCGCATTTCATTTTCCCCTGTGTGTAGGGCGGCCCCCCAGCAGCATGTGTGTGTTGGGAATAGGAGTAATTGGTGTGTTCAGCAGATCGCTGTGACTGTGAGGACGGAGGCAGGAGACAGGAGACAGGAGGAGGCCAGAGCTGTTGACAGCAGAAAATTGAATGTCTGTCCTCATGGACAGAGGCGGCGAGATTCCGACGGAGAGATGAATCTACCATGCTAAATGCATCCTTCTGAAAAAAGGTAAAGCACTCGTGACGAGAGACCTTGCTGGCGTTCAAGTCATCTGAATCCCTTTCGAGACCCTTGAGATGCTTCAGACCTGGCAAGTTCTCTTACTCTCATACATGCATGCACATCCACATACAAGCATGCAAACATACAAGCATGCACACACACTCCCATACATGCATGCACATCCACACACAAGCATGCACACAAGCATGCACACACACACTCACACATGCATGCACACCCACACACAAGCGTGCAAACAAACAAGCATGCACACATTTTCATACATGTATGCACATCCACACACAAGCATGCAAACACACAAGCATGCAAACACACAAGCATGCAAACACACACACTCACACACACATGCACACCCACACACAAGCGTGCAAACACACAAGCATGCAAACACACACACACACATGCACACCCACACACAAGCGTGCAAACACACAAGCATGCAAACACACAAGCATGCAAACACACACACACTCACACACACATGCACATCCACACACAAGCGTGCAAACACACAAGCATGCGCACACACTCTCATACATACATGCATGCATGCCCACACACACACGTGCAAACACACAAGCATGCACACACACTCTCATACATGCATGTACACCCACACACAAGCGTGCACACACACTCTCATAGATGCATGCACACCCACATGCACAAGCACACACACACAAGCATGCGGTCATACGCACATATGTATATGCATGCACACGTACACACAAGCATGCACACACACTCATACATGCCTGCATACATACACACACACACAAACACAAGCGTACAAGCACACGGGCACGCACACACACGCACAAGCAAACAAGCAAACAAGCACTCAGACAAACATATATTTAAGCATGTAAGCACACACATGCACACGCACACACGCAAGCATGCCCACATACTTAAATATACACACACACAGTCACAGTCACAAATGCACACCAGCATGCACACACATACGCCTTCACACACATTCATTTCACACATACACACACACACACGCTCACTCCCAGGTGAGAAGCTCTCATGGTGTGTGTTGACAGATGGTTAGTCTGGGAACTAGGCGATCTTCAACTAGCCTGCAGTGACCTTCACATTTCCTTCCTCAGGTGTGTGTGTGTGTGTAGGACAGTCAGAAAGATAAAGGTCAATAAAAAAGCAGGTCCATCAGACCCTTGGCATGATTGTTATCCAGACCCAACCCTGTTTTTTTTTACAGCTTATGAGTTTTGCTTTATATTGATTGCTTTCTACAGAATTAACAGAATATCACATCAGTGTTGTGTTTCACACAATCCGAATTCCTACACGTCATCTCTGCCTTTTACTAAGCAGTCACTTGAACGTTTCTTTTAACGTGGAATGAGACGTTTTTCACATCTTTAACCACATGACACATTCCCCCCCCCCACCCCCCGCAAGTTTCAGTCAGTGATGGAGTGAGCTCTGCCTCTCGCTCCTTCTCCCATTTATATTTGCTGTGGAATGAAGAGATACTGCAAAGCGGAGGAATGTTGATTAAGGAAGCAGGTGCTTGTGTTTGATCAGCGATCAACTGTAATACTGCAGTCGGCTGCATGAGGCTCGTCTTCCCACGTCCACTCTCACAGCCATGCAGCTGAGTAGATCCAAGTGTGTGTTTAAAATAATTCCAATCATTCACAACTATGAGGAAGTGGTACAGAAGGACAGGTAGTGGCGTTTGTGTGTGTGTGTGAGACAGGATTACGGTGACCAAGCGATAAGAATCGCTGTCACTGCCAGGGCCATCTGGTTTGAGTGTGAGATTTGAGTCGAAGGTGAGTTTCTCTAAGCTGGCAACACCTTCCCAAGCACACGCACACACACACACTCACACAAGCGAACAGGGAGAGAGGAGAAAGTGGCAAAAGTGACGCCCGATTTGCCATGTCCTTTTTAACTTGGTGAACAGTGTATCGTTTGTTCATTCGTCTTTCAAATTAAAACTCACCACCAGAACCTAAAAAGCATGTTTTCTTTTGTTCAAATTTTCCAAAACCAAAATGGAGTCGTTTTCATTTTGTGCTCAAATAAAGGAAAATATTTATATCCACTGATATTCACTCCATTTTGTTTTTGTCTGACACCTGAGTGCTGCAGCGTAATGGAAATCCCACCGTGTGCCACAGTGCCATCACTATGACTACGCAGTCCTGTAATGGGGCTTTTGGTAGTGTATCGGTCAGGGAGTCCGACCCTGTGACTGGAAGGTCACCGGTTCAAATCCTGGACCACTGAGGTACTCATGAGCAAGGTACCGTCTCCAAGCACCGCTCTCCGGTTGCTGGCCATGTCAGCTGCCCACTGCTCCTTCATAGATGGCTCAAATCAGAGGTCATATTTCAGTGTTGTACACTGTGTGCTGTGCTGTGTTCACAATGACAAATATTCACTCACTTTCACTTAATGTGGTCATGGCGTTGATACCTCTTCATCTGTGAATTTACACCATACAGGGCCAATTTAGAGTTGCCAATTAACCTATAGTGCCTGCTTTTTGGACTGTGGGAGGAAACTCACTCGAACACCGGGGGAGCATGCAAACTCCACACAGAAAGGCCCCACGGCCGAACCGGGGATCGAAACCCGGGACCTTCTCACTGTGAGTCAGCAGCATTAACCACTGCACCACCTTGCCACCAGGTTTTGGAAACAATTATAGAAAAATATATATCTTTTTGGGTTTTGGATTCTAGTTTTGAAAAACAAATGAATGAATGTTGCACAGATTCTTGTCCAACACTTTTTACTTGTGTGATTAACAGCCAAGGCGGGTGAAGACAATCATCGTCATCATCGTCATCATCATCATCATCATCATCATCATCATCATCAATTGCTATTTAGTTATGTTGAGCCATGCAATTAAAAACTGTGTGAAGCAAATGTGCGATGCATTTCCCAGTAAATTAAGATTCAAGATTCTCAAGATTCTTTTATTTGTCACATGCAAGTTATACAAGTTCAAAATGCAGTGAAATGTATCCTGATCCGCTCCTGACTGCAATTTAGGCAGAATTAAAATAATATAAAAAAAATTAAAATTAAAATTAAATAAAGTTACAGTATAAATTGAAAAGGAGATAAGGGAAAGATAAAAATAAATAAATAACTGTTTGTATACAAAGATGACAGGTGCAGTGTGACTGTTTAAATTGACTGTTTAAAGTGTCGAGTGCAACTGCACAGCAGTGAACAATGTAACAAGTAGCACACGGGAGGAGTATGTAATATTTGGACAGAGAAAAATGGCAGTATAAATGATCATAAACAATATGATTGGGAGACAGTATGGAATGGCAATAAGGCTTTTAGAGAAAAGTTTTCTGTCCTGGTTCAGAAAACGGATGGCCTGAGGATAGAAACTCCTCCTGAGTCTTTCTGTTTTGGCCATGATGGTGCAGAACCTTCTGCCTGATTGCAGAAGATGAAATAGTCCATTGCTGGGATGAGACAAGTCTTTTATAATCCTAATTGCCCTGGTCCTACATCTCTTGGTGTAAATGTCTTGTAGGGGAGGGAGAGCTGACGTACAGCAGCGCTCCGCTACTCGGATCACTTTCTGGAGGGCTTTCTGATCCTGAACACAGCAGTTCCCGTACCAGAACAAGATGTTCTGTGTGATGATGCTCTCCACAGCGGCAGAATAAAAAGCATTTAATAGAATAAATAGCATTACGTACCTCAGATTATATTATATTATAACTAATAGTGGACCCTCTAAATCGTTTACTCTTCTGTTCCATAACAGGGAACAGCAGAAAATTGCAGTTTGATGATCTGAGTGATCCGACTGGAACACATCTGGAAATCAGGGAGAAGCAGACCATGAAGACATTTGTACAAGTAATGCGGTGTTGAGCCGCAAGGAAGCGTGAAACAATGGGGCTTGTGTCATTTTGGCCAGGGGACTTGGCTCTGCTTGCTGGAGGGTTTTATGATTGGGACTTGGTTATTTTCTGGAAGTAAATTTGTTGGAGCTTGTAATAAAGTGGATAGTTGATGTCAGTACAATTCAGCGCTCTAAATCAACCTTCTCTCAATATAAACCATTGCAATAATAAGAGAATCTTAATAAGAAAATCTATCGTATATGACGTGAGTAACCGATGAAAGAGTGGAGATATTTCACGCTGACGCTTATCAGGATTCTAGTAGCAGCCTTTAGAGCATAAATTTATAATGGAGCTCATTTTTGGCCAGACATGGGTGAAATGATCCAATATATAGGCGCAGAATTATGCTCAAGTTTATCACTGTCAGGCAGCTGCAGACCCAAGAAGCATTTGACAGGTGATGAGATGCTGTTTTGTTGAGGAATTTTAAGCATTGGATCTAATTCTGAATATTCCTGACAGAAATACTTTCAATACATTCATTTTGGACAGGGGTATTATAAAAGAAGCTTAACCTAAAGCTAAGGCTGTCTAGTCACTACACATGATTTGTATTCATGTGCATCATTTATATGCAGGTCTATGCTGTGAGATATGAGTTTTCTCAATCTTGTATTTTACAGCTTGTTCTTTCTTATATTATTTATATTTCTTCTATTAGTTTTCTCATCTATTTGTTTTGAGGTATGCAATTCAGATATGTGCTCTCAATCACATTTACTCTTCTGAAAATATTTGGCGCTTCTTTCTGCGGTTTGCAAACCAAAGAGAAAATTGCTCTGACATTTTATAAGCAGCAAAGCAAACAAACACAAAAGTAAATGTCTTCAAATAAGACTCTGGTTAAGGTGAATAGAAAAGTCTCCAATCTTGTACACTGAACGAGGACAGCTCTGACTACTCCAATCTGTTCCATTCCATTTCCCACAGCTCGGCTTCTGGGAACTCTTGTCTAGATGAGCACGTAGTCCATAGTAATAGCAGCACACTATCTTAGGGGTGTAACAATACAGTCATCTGGCGATTGGGTTTGATAGAGCATTCAGGACTTATGCTACGTTCATACCTAGAGCTACTAAAGCTGTAAAATCGCTGGAAGTAATTGACTTTCTATTGACAAGAGCAACAAGAGCGATAAGTGTGACAAAAGCGATGAGTGTCAAAGTTTGGGTGACTAGAGCGACAAAAAGAGTTGAAGACTAGAGCCGAGCGATTCATTACTCACCCGGGTTAATCACTCAGATCCATTAAATAACTCACGAGTCACCAATCTGAGGTCTCCATTAACCCGAATCCATCGAGTCCTAACTACACCATGACTAAAATATAAACCCCATCACGTACATACCTCTTATAATCATTACAAGGTCAAGTCATAGCAGCAAGTATAGCTGCTGAAAAAAACTCATAATTTACAGTTAGTTTGCACCAAAACATTCAAATGAGGGATCCTAAGAACTTCCTAAAAAGTTGAATCTTCTTTGTAGATTACAGGACTCGTGTCAGTCGAATCAGTAGCGTGGCGCAAAGCTCACACATTCATGAGTGAATCTGTCGGTTAACTTCCTCTAGAGCCAGAATCTGAATCGCGGGTTAGCGTTTGTCACTATCATGAGTAACTTTGCCGGTTAACTTCCTACAGCCTGAAACATACAGCGGAATCTGGGGTGTTTCTCGAAGGCATAATTACTAACTATCAGCAAACATAGTGTGTATTAGTAACTAACAGTGTAGATTAGTAACTAACATAGTGTTGATAACGTAGTTAGAAATTATGCTTTTGGGGTAATATAGCATTGCTAGAGTGGTTAGCAACTATGCTTTTGGAAAATTCACCCCTGAATCGCACACACGAGCGGGTTAGCGCTCCCCAAACCACATACAGAATGAATCTGTCGGTTAACTTCCTCTAGTGCTACTTGAAAATAAATATTTGCTGCTCTGGTAGCCTTGTCTTGATACTTTGTCATTGATTTGGAAGTGCATTCATTCTCATCACAAGCCACATGTACTTTCTTCTGTGAAAAACGAACGACTCATCTGGCGATTTGGCAATACTGTCTCAAGTGACTCGCACTCCTCGATCAGTTTAGTGAGTGACTCAGAGTGAATCCTAAAAAGGAACCGAGTGTTACAGCTCTACTGAAGAACAACTGTTTTCAAACCTTTCCAATTCCTTACTGTTTTTTTCTTATCCTTCAAATAAAAATGCTAATCTTTGAGTTTAAAAAAGTCTCATTTGACAACCGTTGTTTTCTCGTTTGTGAGTGAAAGTAAGTGATTGTCATTGTGAACACAGCACAGCACACCACAACCAAATGTGACCACTGCATTTGACCCCTCCATGAAGGAGCAGTGGGCAGCTGACGTGGGGAGCATAGCTTGGGGACGGCACCTTGCTCATTAGTGCCTCAGTGGTACCTTTAGGTGTACAGAGAGTTAAACCGGCGACCTTCCGATCACGGGAAGAACGTCTTAACCATTATGCTACCAGCTGCTCCTGTTTACCATCAGATTTTTAATTGCAATGTAATGTATCTCACTACATTGATGCACTGCTTTTTACATGTGCTAATATTGCCAACAACAAGTAAAAGCTACCAAAGATGTTAAGAGATGGTTCATTAACTCTTTAAGTGCTGCCCACTAGCGGTGGAAAGAAAGCACATTAAACCATCTTTGCCAGACACTTAAGACATCCTACTAAATATTACTACTATATACCACATGTATATATTTGAAATGCCTTAAATAAATCCCTTCGCATGAACGAACAAAATATTGATTTTTCAGTGTGTACTGAGCACTGTTTGGCCAGCAGCAACTAGCATTCTCAGCGTTTACAAGAAATGACTAATTTGTTCAGATAAGTCTTTAAAAATGCATTAATTATTAAATTGGTGAAATGTGATTCCCCGCCAAACTCTAAATGAGAAATCCTGGATGGAAAGTCTGCTTTGCGTTGTGTTTATTCTCTGAAAAAATATGCATTTTGCCGACTGTTTAAGTTCACATATGCCAAATGGTCTTTACAGTGATTAAACGTAATTGCAGACGAGTACTCTCACTCAACTCCAAACCATCCTGCACCTGTTCAGATAAAGCTGCTGCTAGTTTAGTGCTGAAATACAGAACTGGAGTCTTGAAGAGTGTACACCCGATAACAGTGTTTGTCCTGAATGTTATTTCCCTCTGGGAGGATGAGTTCCGTGTCTGCTGGAAACATTGAAGTGGAAAAGCAGACTGCAGGGACTCTTCTTTTTAGAGGTGACTGATTTTAAGGGCATGTTTTCAGGATTTCTTTCCCAGAGCCACATTGTACATCTTCAGCTAGGGTTTTGAAATGGGCTATAACAAAACAATTTTGTTAAAGATTTTTTCATTTATGCTATTGTTGACATAAGGGACAAAGTCACAGGCTTCGAAACCTTAGTGCTAGTCTAAAAAGCTTCTTAGCTATCAGCAATGATAAAAGCGAGTGCCACTTTCTGTCTTAGAATGATCAGCTGGGCAGCTGGTGGCGTAACGGTAGGGTGTTTGTCCCGTGATCAGAAGGTTCGAATCCAGGGCCAGTAAAGTTACCACTGAGGTACTCATGAGCAAGGTACGTACCCAAGCACTGCTCCCAGGCTCTTGTTAGCTGCCCACTGCTCCTTCACCGATGGGTTAAATGCAGAGGTCACATTTCGTTGTGGTGCACTGTGTGCTGTGCTGTGCTGTGTGCAACAAATTGCGACCTCTGCATTTGACTCATCTGTGAAGCAGCAGTGGGCAGTTGACATGGGAGCAATGCTTGTGAACGGTACCTTGCTCATGAGTAAATAAAGTTTCATGAAGCTTACACCTAGTAGTAGTAGTAGTAGAAGTACTGGAGACCAGTCTCGAGGCCAGGTTTTAAAAGCCTCGTTCTTGTCTCAGACTCGGCCGTATTTGTACTCGGTCTTGTCATGGACTCGGACAAAGAGGACTCGGGATTTTATTTGGAGACCACAACTCTGAGAATATTACTATTAAAACTTCTTCAGACTGACGCTGGCATTTTGCGTTGTTCATTAATTAGTGTTTTAATAACTCAGAATCCCTTTAACTTACAGAAACCACACACATACCATCAGAATCACAAGACTTTCAACTTACCGGACATTATATTCATTTGTCTGTATGTGACATTATTTCTGAGTTAATCTGTGTACAAAAACTGAAGTAATTGCGTAAAAAGGAATGTAAACATGAGTTATGTAAACACAAGTCAGCGCTTGACTCTCATATGGAACGCCATCATGAGCAAAAATGTAGTTCTCATCCAGAATGGCCAAAAGCAGCTCATTTTATAGGCAAAAATAATTCCAAATCGGCCAAAACATTTTCATCCGAAATTGTTTTTTCATTTTATAATGTTAGAGAGTAACCAATATGGAAAAATAAATATAGAAAAATGCATTGGTTATCAAATAATTTTAAACTGTATCCAGATAGATACCAAAACGATAAAGTAGTGTTTCCATCTGGCACTAACCTTATTTTTCTTCACAGCACTAAGATAAGAATGTCTCTGCATAATAACAAATCTACAGGTCAATAAACCAGTGAGTTTGGTCTTGAGGAGTGTTCACTGTGGATTGTTGAGTTTAACATATGTGACCCTCCACGGCAAAACCAGTCAATTGTTACAAATTTTCAAAATTTCAATTTCAAAAAGAGTTGTGATGAAAGGGCATAAATCAAGCTTCAAAATGATACCTATATTGAATGAATTGGACGACATATGACTGAGATATCAACATTCAAAGGAGTCGGGTTTCTCCTGTCACGCCAAGTGAGAAACGGAGAAATCTGCCTTTGAAGTTGACTATCGACGTAGCACTCACAGACGCTTGGTGCGGTCGCGGCTACGTTTGCATTTACGGTAGCCTACGCTGCATTCACAGCCACACGGATAGCCTACCTGCGTTAGGTTAACTGAACTCGGGAGACGAAGATGGATTCCGGAGAAATATCTTCACGCTAGTCAACCAGTGGATTTACCGTAAATATTGAAGTAGAGCGGTCAAAACAGAAACTTTTAACATTCTGCTGGAATTGAATTCCTCACCTCAAGAAAGTCACGTTTTTAGGATGGAAAGGGTAAGTTTTTCAGCCAAATTTATTCACAACAGTACAGTATAGACCTTCCACTGTTTCAAAACACTAAAAACAAGAAATCCAACATTTTACCCCACGCAACATAAACGCTCGTTTTTGTCGGAAACCTCCGTTGCGACAAGCGACTGGTTTTGCCGTGGAGGGTCACATATGATGTGATCAGGTTGGATAACTGCTCCCAGTGAAGTGATTTCCTCATTATAGATATGTAAGAGAGAAATATTCAATAAACATCTTTAATGTTGCTTAGGCTTTGCATCTTCCACTTATTTGTCATGTGGCATAAAACGTCCATTGGTCCGGTCTCGGTCTTGACTTGGTCTAGGCCTTTCAGAGTCTTGCTACTGTCTCAGTCTCAACATACTCTGGTCTTGGTCTTGTCTCGGTTTAGGTGGTCTTTACCATGATTCTAAGTAGTAGTAGTTACAGTAGTGCTGTTTTACTGTTATTTCAACATCATTACTTACTACAACAGACATGCTAAAGACAGGAATAAATGGAACCAGATAGAAAGAGAAAGAAAAAAAGAAGGGAAAGAAGAACAAAGATACAGAAGCTGAAGACAAAACTTGGCTATGGACCAAAAGGTTGTGGGTTCAAATCCTACCTCAGCAACAACCTTAACCCAAAGTTGCTCCAGGGAGACTGTCCCTGTAATTAGAAAATGAAAGTTGCTCTGGATAAGAGTGTAAGATGAAGGAGAAGTAGAACAGAATGTGAAAAGGAAAGCTAGCTAGAGAGGGAGTGTGTATTGGCAGAGAGATGGCAGTGTATGACAGATCTCTCAAGCTGCTCGGGGACCATGTGTCCAGCTCATGACGTGAATAATTGCTCTCCATTAGCTGAAACAGGCCTAGCGGGCAGTGCCAAGGTAGCCTGGAAGATCTCACAAAGGGAGCATGAAAATGACCCTCAAAGAGGTAGTTTCTGTGACGACTATGTTCACATTTCAATTTTATCTGGCGGTACTTGAAAGCTTGAAGGCCTTGTGATTTTGTTCTAATCAATAAATCTCATAGCTATATTTCTTGCGGACATTGTGAAGTATTGCGTTTAACTGGGCTAAAAAGAAGTTGGTGAGGTTTATCTGAAGTTGCTATTAATGTTTAATGGGTCCTTGGTGACAGTCCAGGTTTACTAGTGAAAACGCACATGCTCAGCAGAAACTGCAAATACGAAATGTCAGGGAGTATGAAGAGTTTAAGCTCCTGCTGCTTGACTCACGCTGTTGTCTCTGTGTTCGGTCTGCAGCGGGGAGCTCGGTCCATACAGACAAAAACAACGAATGCAGTGAATAGATAAAACTGAAGTAATTTTCTGTTTTCTGAGTTAAATCATTCCAATTTGTAGGTTAGATCAGCACACCGACTTCAGGCTGCTGTCACAAAGCATGAATCAATAAAAAGAAAACGAGTAAATTACAGACACACACAGAAAAACAAGCATGTAGCCACGCAGGTATAAACACACAAACACACACATATTCACGCACGCATGCACACGAACACACACACACAGTCATTTCCTGACTCAAAAACATACACACACAAGCATGCAAGAAAGCATATAAACATAAACACAAACGCACATAAAGCAGTCGTTTAAACACACAAGCAAACACATAAACACACATACACACACCAGCATGTAAGCATGCATGCAAACAGTACACACACACACACAAACTCATCCATGCATGCACTCTGATGCCCACACTAACACATCCTTACACTGCCTCCCTCTACGACATACACACACACACACACACACCGCAAAATGGCTTCACATTTATGTATACTCCCCTCACCCTCCCTCAGCCTATCTGGTTAAAATAGCAGGCGTCTTTAACCTCATTTCCCGTTTGTGACCTCCAGCCGCCTCGCCTCGCTCCTCGCAGCTTTTCCTCCCACGGGCACCGGGGGGCGCCACCCCTTTCACTGGCCGCAACCCACGCCCCGCCATCCTGCCGTGGCTTCATCTCAAGAGGCGGCTGAAGGTTAAACGCTTTCATTAGCAGCGTCTGTCAGAAGCCGTTTCTGCACAGCACGGCTGTTAAACGACGTTTAGGAGCGCGAGGTCGTCTTTTATACGCCGTTCGTCCAGACTGTGTGGAAGTAATGAGCTTCATAACGTCATCTGTATCCAGAGTCATGACTTCAACCTATTGACGCCTGCCTGCTTTGGCTAAGGTCATTACTGACCTTTCCCTCAGACGGATGTTCGCGCGTCTGCTCCGGCTGATGTGCTGTCAGTCGGATTTCGGGAGCGAAGCAAAGGTAATGGCGTTCACACCAACGTCCAGGCGCAAATAAAACATTGTTAATATTGGCACCGACACCGAGAGGGACTTTATGTCGATTAACACCATGTTGTACGTTGATGAGTTGGCTTGCAAGCAGGCCCAAGGACAGAGCTCAGCAATATGGATGGAGGATGAATGGCAGATGGAAAGATGAACATAACAAGCTTCCAAAAAATAGCAACAACATCAATGGATCAGACATTATTTGTGGCTGAATAGGATCAGGACGAGAAAGAGAGCTGAGTCAAAAAATATATATGTATAGATGGATGAATGGCTTGATAGATTCATAGATTTATATAAACAGAAAGACAGACAGATAGACAGATAGGTGGAAAAGACAAATAGATTGCCTGAAAGATGAACAGATGGATAGATAGACAAATGGATATAAAGACAGATGGATAGAAAGACAGATATATAGATTGATCAATGGAAAGATGGATATAAGAATGGATAGTTAGTTAGACAGATAGATAGAAAACAGATACATAGACAGACGGATAGATGGGTGGATAAAAATATGGATATATATAGATAGGAAGGCAGCCAGATAAATTGAATATACACAGAATGATAGATAGACAGACAGACAGACAGACAGATGGACAGACAGACAGACAGACAGACAGATAGATAGATAGATTGATAGATAGATAGATAGATAGATAGATAGATAGATAGATAGATAGATAGACAGACAGACAGACAGACAGATGGACAGACAAACAGACAGACAGACAGATAGATAGATAGATAGATAGATAGATAGATAGATAGATAGATAGATAGACAGACAGATAGATAGATAGATAGATAGATAGATAGATAGATAGATAGATAGATAGATAGATAGACTGTACCACATAGAATAAGCAATATATATATATATATTTAGAATATGAAATATAAACTTTAAACTAGAAGTTGTAAAAATAGACAATTAGGTTGGTCACATGTGGTAACACAGTTTACATTTCGCATCCAACTGGCTTCCAGCCCACTTCAGAGACACAAGTGATTTAACAGATCTCATTAACGAGGTTTGCTTGAGTTGGATGTGGTTTGTTTTCAGTATTCTGAATTGGTTAAATATTTTACCCAGGCTTGGGACCGGAACCAAGAAAAACACTGACTCGTGTATTTCCAGTAGCTGGGTTAAATTATCACTAACATCTAAATAAAATCTTTGTCAGTGCAGAAACCAGTATCTCTTTACTAAGAATCATGGCTACATGGCAGGTTTCCATTTAAGTACACTTGATTATGTGGATTTTGGAAAGGACTTCACTTCAGCTCATGATTTATGTCTATTACTAGATTGAGGAACGTGTTTTCTTTGCAATTAAACAAGCACTCGTGTAAACTGCTGTGGATGAAAACATCAGCCAAATAATGTAATAATGATAAGAAAAGACATTCATCTCTGCAGGGCTGACGCTACACATGAATTTGTCAGATTTAAGATTTGTTGGGGTACCAGTACTTTGATTGTTTCTAATAATCACCCAACATCAGTGTCTCATCCACTTTACCAGTTGCTCTTAATGCTGTGGTCGGAAAAGTCCAGACCAACCCTAACCTTTATCTTATCCTCGATAACCAAGAACAAATCATTTAACTTTAAGCTTATTAAAATAAAACCTTGCCTGCCAGAAGCCCAAAATTTTTGCAAGGGAAGTGTTGTGACTTAAATGTTACTATTATATGTGGTTGATTAAAAATATATATACACCACTCATAAAAATGGGTAAATTTTGTTCCTTGACAGTAAGTTGCCTTTTTCTCTGGAACTGTCTTCTGTGTGTAAGGATCACTACCAGGTCATGCCACTTGCGTGACACTATTAAAAACAAAAATGGAATATGAATGTGTATTATTCCTGTTTATCCTTTGTTTATTTGAGCGTGAAATGGGAAATCTGACCTTTTTGCATTTTTGTTTTGGAAATGAAAACTGAACATGTTTTTTGGGTGTTGTTTAGAATTTGAAAAAGGAATGAATAAATTGTACTCTGATTCGACTGAGACCCTTGACTGAGATTTCTTTTCCAAACACTACAAAATGTTTGCAATGCCTAAAAACAAGTACTGTTTTCAATTCAAAACCTATAAGTAACGTCTCACAAAACTCACGAGGTGGCGCGTCCTTGAGATGAGGCAAAAGCAAGGCACACGGAGGGCGATGTAGAAACAGGCAGCGTAATGTACTGGTTATGGCAGTATAAGCAAACGAGGCCCACGGTCAGTTCATAGTTATTTGTTGAAGTAAACTCTCAATTTTTGTGGCATTGTGGGGACATTTTTGTGGCATTGTGGGAACATTGTAAGGATACACATAAAATGTTGTTTATTTTACAATCTCTCTCTTTTTCTGCTTGTGTCAACATTTTTTTCTGATCAGTGTATCTGTGAGGCTGTTTAACGCAGATTTTGACAGAAGGTGATCCCGAACTTACTTAAGTGTGTCCTACAAAGTAAGATGTGATAGGTTATTTATCACCAGTCAGTGAAAATGTGACATCTCTCGCTCCAGTCATTAATTGCACGTCACAGACGACACAAACATGAAGTGTAAAACATGAGAAAAAAGCAATAATTGATTCTCGTCCTTGGCTGGAAATGGAGCGACTTATTAAGATTCGGGTAAATGCATTACTCCTCCTGGACTGGAAGGGGGGTCTGATAAATGTCAGATAACCAGAGAGATTAAAAACAAACAAGGTCTGGCAGGAGAGAATATTCAATATGGAAAAGTTGAATAGTGCTGAGGTGTTCAGTTTTCAGAATTCCACACACTTCTAGCAGAACGAGACTTGGCTATGGCCTTGCTGCGACAAGAGAAAACTGAGACGACAGCAAAAAACATTTTGCTACTACTCACACAAGTGCTGGTTTACATAATGAAGCTTTCAAGAAGTTGTTAGACAATTGTCAAGACACTTGGAAATGTGCCACAGCTCTGTCCTTGCTGTTGAGATTGAAGTGATGTGCTGTAAACACTTATTGTGGCAGAATGCAACGGCAGTGGGTGTAATGAGAGTTCAACTGAAACTCATGCATATTGTATTGAACCAATAGGACAATAACATCTCTTTCACTCTCTGCATCACTCTACATGAATGCAGAAACTCATCTTTAGGCTTTATAACCTCATACAGCTAGTGTTGTAGTACTCAAGAGCAGTTTTAAAAGTCTCGGTCTTGTCTCGGACTCGGACATATTTGTACACGGTCTTGTTATGGACTCGGACAGAAAGGACTCGAGATTTGATTTCAAAACCAGCCAAGACCACAACTGTGAGAAACTTAGTGTTAAAACTCTTTGAGAGCGACGTTATTAAAATAGTATTTTAATAACTCAGAATCCCTTTAACTTACAGAAACCACACACATACCGTCAGAATCACAAGACTTTCAACTTACCCCACATTATGTTCATTCCTCTGCATGTGAAATTATTTCTGAGTAATTCTATGCACAGAAAATGAAGTAAATTTGTAAAAAGGCATTACTTACATTATTCACAATGTAAACACGTGTTAGCGCTCACAACTCTAATACTCCAACATGCACAAAATTGTTGTCAAATAATTTTATTCTGTATCCACATAGATACCAAATGGATAAAGAAGTGTTTCCATCTGGCATTAACCTTATTTTTCTTCACAGCACCAAGCCTTAGAATGTCTCTGCACAATAACAACTCTGCGAGTCAATAAAACAGTGAGTTTGGTCTTGAGTTTAACATATGATGTGATCAGGTTGGATAACTGCTTCCAGTGAAGTGATTTCCTCATTATAGATATGGAAGAGAGAAATATTGAATAAACATCTTTAATGTTGCTTAGGCTTTGCATCTTCCACTTATTTGTCATGTGGTGTAAAATAAGCATTGGTCCGGTCTCGGTCTCGTCTCGGTCTAGGCCCTTTAGGGTCTCGGTCTTGTCTCGGTCTCGACACACTCTGGTGTTGGTCTTGTCCCAGTCTTGGTTTAGATCGTCATATCCCGAACTCTGTTACATAAGCAACCTAGCATGCATGCATATGATAACAAGGAGATGACGTCAGTGCCTGAATCGAGTTACCTCTCCCACTTCTGGGAATTTTACTGAGAATTTTTATTCTGTCCAAATCGTCTGTTATTATTACAGATGTCCTGTGATAAAATGTGACCCTCAATGGCAAAACCAGTCGCTTCTCTCAAATTTTCAAAATTAAGTTATTATGTTTTCAACATAAACGATACCTATATCGAATGAATCGGACAACATATGACTGAGATATCAACATTCAAAGGAGTCAGGTTTCTCCTGTCATTCCAAGTGAGAAACGGAGAACTCTGCCTTTGAATCCTAAACTTAACCCTAGGCCCCAGCTCACACTTAGGATTTGACTGTGAAAAAGCACTATAACCCTACTCACATGTGAAGCAGGCCTTAGCAAACTCCTGTATCTCCAGAACGGAAGGTTGCACCGACTCCAGGGGGTAGAACTTGGCTTCATCGCTCAAACCCTAACCTTCCTGTCAAAAGATATTCACCTGGGTGCACTTGCTGCTAAAACCCCCATCCCTAGCCCTGACCCATACCCTAAAACTTAAAACCCTAAAACCTAGACGATTAACACCCCTAATAAATAACACTACTCTTAACCCTTACTCTAACTTTTAGAGAAAGCGAGTGATTGTCATTGTGAACACACCACAGCACAGCACACCGTACACCACAACCAAATGTGACCTCTGCAGTAAACAAAAGCAAAATTTGAACTCTCTCAGATTTCTATTAAAACTTTCTCATAACAATATTTTCGTTGCTAATGAGGACTGGACCTCACATTTCCAAAGTGACTCAACAAATCGTTTCAAGGAGAATCGGGTCCTCACAAACCACCTAAAACCAATACACACACACACACACAAACACACACATACATACACTATGCTTCCCCACACTCCTCTCTCATTCTCTGCCTCTGTCCAGCGTAGTTATTTTTCAGCTCTGACATCTCTGCTGGCTTTCAATCTGCTCTTGTGTAAATTGAATCTGGTCCTGGTCTCCGGCCCTCGCCCGTCGGCCTTCTCTTCTCCTCTCTTCTCCTCTCTTCTCTTCTCTTCTATTCTCTCAGCTAAAACAACCGGCGGCACACGTCGAATCTGCAAACAGGCTCCGAGTCACACGAGACCCTCATCCCCCTGCAGTGCGGCAAATGGAGAGATTTTGTTCTTCCCCCCAGGCCCCGGGAAGGCAGGGCGATAATTCATAAACATGAAGGTGGTTTTTGGGGAGGCGGCGGACGCACTCCCCCAGAGAGACGCCGGCGACTGATGTGTCACTCAGCTTCCTGTGAAAAGCAAGATGACTTCCTCTGACTTTAGCAAATCTCGCCTTGCGTCGGGTGCGCTGATCAGGGCTCGAGGCAACGCCGTTCCTGACACTGTCTGCCATCCCACATAAACCTTCTGTCTTTGTTGACTTATTCATGTGTTACCCATAGTTTCTCTCACACTCTTTCTCTCACTCTCTTTGTTGTTTTGTGTTTCCTCTGTCTCTCAGTCACTTTCACTGCTCTTCTATGAAGGACATGGAGCTCAGTATGGAGGCTGTTTTATGGGAAATGAAACTGGAGAGTTTTTTTGTGTTTTATTTAACAATTTTTAACAAACTCCTGAACTTGGCGGACATACACACAACAGTTATTCTAGGTGGAAAGAACTAGATAAATATAGTGAAAGATTTCTAATGTGTCAAAAGTTGTCATTACATTTCAACCTGACGATATGACATTATCGTTAATCATTTAATTAGTGCTTTATTATGCTCTTTGTGAAAAGGCGGCGGCCTGTAACATAACTTAAAGAGGCAACTTGTTGCTGGCAAACACCTACATTCTTAACTAGAAATCAGACAGGTGAAAATGAGAAATGAAAATGTTGGCTTCAGCTAGCGAAGACTGTAAAAAACACAGGCAACAAAATACATTTAAGGAAACAAAATATTATAATTTACTCGTAATAGAGAAAATGTCATTTTATGTCTGCCTTTTATTTTCATATGATCATTTTGCCTGTCGTCTGTTTCCTCAGTGTGACCACCATGTCTTGTTCAGACTCTGTTCAGTTCTGCTCTGTGTGGATCTTCACATTTGTGTTTGTCTGTGTGAGCACTACATCTACCCACACAATGAGGACACTTGCCCTGGGGTCTGGCTTTGGTCACGTGACCCAATCGCCTTGTGCTGCCCAGCCGGAGGTGACCACTGCGTCTGCTGCATGTAAATCCCATCTGGTTGTTTGTGTGCTCTCCAGGGCGCATTGGAGCAGAGGAAACTTCTCTTAAAACTGATGACGAGAGTAAACAACTGCTGATTACGCCCCATAATTACTCTGATGGATTGATGAGACTCCTTTTGTGCATATGATTGTCTGCTGCAAATTGCTCCTTCAAAATGGTCTTGATTACAACTGTCATTTTAAGGCCAATATCTGTCTGCATGTCGGCCCATCTGTCTGCCTGATTTGTGACAGGTCTGTCTTCCCACATTAACATATTTGCAGCATGTTAATGCTTGCATTCTACAGGTATGATTTAGGTGGCAAGTATTTAAACTTAGTGTTTGGGAGTAGCTAAAATCAGTGACATTACTAACTTAACCCTTACAGCCCTAAGAGAATTTGGGGTGTTTTTCTACCTTTGCTTTTAGACTTATTCTAGTGTGTGTACAGAAGTTTG
Source organism: Distichodus sexfasciatus (assembly GCA_032718565.1). Taxonomy (NCBI): domain Eukaryota; kingdom Metazoa; phylum Chordata; class Actinopteri; order Characiformes; family Distichodontidae; genus Distichodus; species Distichodus sexfasciatus. Next base: position 46,430 of record JAVGVS010000291.1, read on the forward strand.
CCATACATGCTTTATGTTGTTGTGTTCAGGACGTCCTGCACTACTCAGATTTGTCATAGTTTGTTGTGTAAATGCTGACACTGTGTTGAAATCAGCCCATTTCTGATGAAAACTGACCTGTGCCTGTAGAAATGTTGACTTTGTTGTAGTTTTATGTAGTATAAAAGTGTTGAAACTGTAGATATAACTTCACAAATAGTAACAACAGTGTGTGTTTTATTGGCTTGCAGAGTTTCTATTATGCAGAGACTTTCTATGCCCTAGTACTGTGAAGAAAAATAAGGTTAGTGCAGGTGGAGACACTTCTTTATCCATTTGGAATCCATCTGGATATAGAATAAAATTATTTAATAACAAATAGTGAATATTTCTACATTTATTTTTTACTCTCTAATATTATAGAACAGGAAATAAATAATTCTCACTAATGGAAAATGAAGAAATGCTGAAGTTTTGGCCATTTTTGAGCATTTGGACTCATTTTGGCCTATAACTCATTTTTGACTCATTTGTGGGAGAGAAGTACATTTTTGTCACGAGGGTGTTCCATATGAGAGCCGCGGCACAATAATAAATAAATATCAAGTAAACGACTGTACTGTGGGTAGAATGCTGGTTGTTTTTGTTATTTATCAGCTAAAATAGTTTTGTCCGTACGCTTGACTGAATGTTGGACTTCCCTGTGACAGCTGCGCGTGCAAAGAACGTGTATGTTTTCATCGTGAAAAATCTTTACACAGATAAGGATTTGTAACAAGTAGGTGTTTCTGATTCCACAGATAAGAAATCCTCAAACATGGAATCTGATAAGCAACACTTTCACCCACACAACCCACATTCATTTTGCTGTTGGGCAGCTGCACGATAGAGTTGGAGGAAGGACTCCACCTAGGGCAAGATGGAAGTGAGAAACTGTGGCTGTATTTATGAAATGCAAAACGAACAGAATATACACATTTGAATGTAACATATACAAAGCAGAAATCAAAACACTATCCACCTTTAAAACCTCATTGAAGCTTTATTGTGATATCAGGTTGCATTTTAAATACATAAATATATATGAATAATAACTATTATTGGATGAAACAGCTTGAATGTAGTTAGCTACTTTTTCGCTGTATCTTGTAGTAGAGGTGTGAACCTTCACTGGTCTCACGATTCGATTCGATTTGATTATTAGGTCAACGGTTTGATTCGATATGATATCTCGATGTATCAAGGTGCAGCCCATCAATTTTTATACATTTCTTCCCATTGCATGCAGATTGGGCAGCCATAGTTGCTACCATTATGTTTTGTTTTGTTTTTTTTTACTTTTATGCTGTATCCAGAAAATCACCAAATGTAATTATGATATAATTCAGGGGTTTCAATTGCTTCTGTCCCAGGGACCACCACTCAGACTAAGCAGCATTTTCTTGTATTACTTTTTGATAAATGTTTTGAAAAATGAAAAAGGAACAATTTTTAAAAAGTGATTTCAGTAGTGAAACTGGATGAAAATGGGAAGGAAAATAAAAATAGCATCTCAATTTTCCCTTTATAAGTTTTCGATGTGAGGAGCCCCAGATCACACGTCTTCAACTATGTAAAAGGCACGATTTTAAGACTGCGCGATTAGACGCCATCTCGCTGGTGCATTTCTGGCTCACCGCCAATCGTGCAACCTGTGGAGACAGCCGTTAACGGGGTATTTCTGGCTAATTTGAAGAGATAATGAGGCTTATTTGAGCTTTCACAGCCAAATGATCCTGACAAAGGCAAAGGTGGAATCACTTCTTAAAAAGGGAAGTCTTTGGAGACTGATTAAGTCATTTGTTCTCATTTCTGCTAAATCCTTATTTATTTATTTTATTTAATACACTGGAGTGAGCTGACAAGTTTGTCATTCACCAACTGCTTCTGAGCTTCCAACATTCACCAGTGTTTTCTTACTTTGGATTTGCTCGTAGATAATAACAGAATCTATAAGTGCAAGGTGTGGAAATCGAAAACCGGTTCTGACTCAGAGCGGTTCCAATTGTTCAACTCCATCAGAACTCAACACCTCCAACCTTATGATTCTTCTTAAGGATTTACTATTTCCCAGCCCAATGTTTTCTGGTTCTCCCTAGGTTTTGCGTCACGGTACATTACGTCACACTCTCTGTGCCTTGACCATCAACCGTGAAGAACCATGACGCATAAATGATATTTTTCTCGATTTACACACACGCGCTGCGTTTGTTAGCGTACACGACTCTCACAGGGAAGTCCAACATTCACTAAAATCTTCCCATTTATTACAGAGAAAACTTATATTTTAGCTGATAAATAACAACAACCAGTGTTCTACTCACAGTACAGACGTTTACTTGATATTTATTTATTCCCGGAAATGCATTATTTGTTATCAAATAATTTTATTTTATATCCAGATGGATTCCAAATGGATAAAGAAGTGTTCGTCTGGGAAAATACTAATATAATGTAACATTATGCTCTATAAAAACTCAACACGTTTTAAGAACAAAATTAAAAAATAATTTGAAAAGAATGATGCCCATCGTCTGTTTATGTAGCCCACCTACGACCTTGCATGGAAAACCTTTCACGAAAATCTTTTATTCATGTATGTATTTAAGCCAGTCCTTGGTCTCAAATTGACCTCGTAGACCAGGGCTGTGTGATAAACAGTGCAGTTTAGTGAAGGTCTTGCAAACAGGCTCGTAGTTGCTTTCCCACACTCCATTTCATGCTTCAGGCGAACCATCGCAGCAAATTACTGTGCGGTTTGCCAAGCGCCGTCGGAATCAAAGCACCAATGTGGAGCTAGAAAGAAGTCGTCAGTCGCCAACTCATATCTGCTGCAATTTCATAATGCCTGTTGCAGCACCAGGTCTGGCCCAATAACGATCTTATGTCTTTTATGTATATTTCAATAATGATGTTATCTGCAGGAAGGACAGGAGTGGCTTCTTTTTGTTAATGAAGTCGAGCTTCTAATGCAGCATAGTCTATTTTATGAGGAACTGCCTTCGAGTCCATATGGAAGTTTTATTGTAGCCATGGGGATTTCATAAGCAGATAGCTTATGTCAAAAGGAAAGATTCTGCCCGTTATGTCTTAGAATCTCTCTCTCTCCCTCTCTCTCTCTCTCTCTCTCTTCTCTCTGTGTATGTACATATATATATATATATATATATATATATATATATATATGTATATATATGTACAGTACTGTGCAAAAGGTTTATGTAGGTGTGAGAAAATGCTGTCAACAAAGAATGCTTTCAAAAATGGAAGTGTTAATCATTTATTTTCATCAATCAACAAAATGCAGTATTGAATGAACAAAGAGAAATCTAAATCAAATCAATATTTGGTGTGACCACCCTTTGCCTTCAAAAACAGCATCAGTTCTTCTAAATTACCTTGCACACAGTTTTTGAAGGAACTTCGGCTGGTAGGTTGTTCCAAACATCTTGGAAGACAACCACAGATCTATAATCCTATAATCCTATAAATGTATATATTATATATAATATATATATATAGTTCTCTGTTATGACACCAGACCATCTTACTTATTGACCAAGTTTCAGCTATGCGCGGTTTAGGCTCCATAAATTTATGTGGCATTTGTTCGAATAGCAGTATTTTATAATTAGCGCCTCCTATTGTTCAAATAGGGTCACACATTGTAGATTTCCCCTTTTCCATACCATAGTTTTAGTTATTAATAAAAAGTTTCAGCACATAATACTTAAGATCTGAAACAACCTAGAAACTTCTGGTTACGTGACATCTGTCAAACAAGGAAAATTGGTCCTTATATTTTTATTACATTATAGTAATAAATGTTAATGAAAACATTTTTATAACAACATAAGATTTGAATATACACATTAACACAAGGTGCACACACAGTGTATATGTTCACCTTATACATATATAAATAAACTGAGGGAGAGAGATATAATATAGACTGCAATTATATTGGCTTCTCTTTGTCTCTTGGGTTAATGAAGGTACAGAGATTAATTATGAGTTCTATTTTATCATCTCCCCGTCATACAGCACAGAAATATTACATCTCATTAAAATATCCAATTACCACCCTGGCAAACATACAACACCAGCACCTCTCTCTCTCTCTCTCTCTCTCTCTCTCTGTTTCTTTTCCTCATTCTGTCACTGTTGCAATGCGAATGAAAACTGAATCACATCCTCGTGAATCTAGACGTAATAGTTATTTAGCGTGTGTGTGGTCACAGTTGGAGGTGATGGTGGTGGATTCTGGACTGGAGGTTGTCGTGGTGGAGGTGGTGTTGCCGAGGTGTTGATGTTGTAGCGGTGAGGATGAGAGCAGTGTTAATTGGGTGAGCAGCTGTGTTTTTATCGTCTCCAGTGGAGAGCATCAGCCCTCGCTACTCAGAGCTCTCCCAATGAAACCAGCAGCACATCTTCTCCCCATTAACCCTGCTTCATTAGCAATACACACCCACTGTGCTCGGGATGTGTGTGCTCTTGGGTGGGTCTCTGTGTGTGTGTGTGTGTTGGTTTTAGGTGGTTTATGAGGACCTGATTCTCCTTGAAACGATTTGTTGAGTCACTTTGTGAGGTCCAGTACTCAAAGCAACGAAAATACTGTTATGAGAAAGTTTTAACCCTTTGAACTCTGGGCCATTTTGAGCGATTTTGCATCCTTTTATTTATTGGGCTATATTGTGTGTGTGTGTGTGTGTATGTGTGTAAAGAACATAAGAAAAGCTTAAATTACTGTATATACTATATATACTTTTTAAGGAAGTACTGTACATCTGAAATGTATGAAAAACACAACTATATAACAAGGAGTATTATAATAAATGTAATAATAATAATATAAGAGATGGCACAGTGGTGCAGTGGTTAGCGCTGCCGCCTCACAGCAACAAAGTCCTGGGTTCGAATCGAACCCATGGTTGGCCTTAGGTTTTTTTGTGTGGAGCTTGCATGCTCTCCCTGTGTTCGCGTGGGCTTCCGGGTGCTCCAGTTTCCTCCCACGGTCCAAAAGCATGCACTATAGATTAATTGGCAAATGTGAGTGTGATTGTGTGAGTTTGTGTGCCCTGCAGTGTGTTAGCGCCTGCCCAGGGTTGGTCCCATGTATGACCATAGTTCCTGGGATAGGCTCCCCCCAGTTGGGATTAAGTGGTTCGAATAATGAATAAATGAATATTTATATCTAAAAGATGGCACTGATCCAATATGTGAATCGGTCCGATAACGGCTGGATCGGGTATCGGTGGTATTGGGCCGATCTTTAAATGTGCGAACATTCAGTAGGTTCTGCATGGGAAGTGTTACTGTGGAAAAGCTGGTTTATTGTTCAACATTCGTGCTAATTCCTACATAGTGATATGACAATGACAGAACAAGCAACGCAACACAGTAAAACCCCAAAAGCAGATCACACCATTATACTGTTTAATAACAACACCAGCTCTAACTCACAATCTCTGTGTTCCTGATGGTTTTAGCGCTGCAGGATTAGGGAGCGTCACTAAATTACACAACGGTTTTTAAAGGAATCATTTTTGAGATGTTATTTTAATAATAAATAATTTAGCATATACATATGGGTGTGTAATTATTACATTGTTTTAGTTTGGAAAACAGTATTTAAGTCAAGTATTTTCTAAAGCATAACGGAATAATCTCAGTCACATATTCAGACATTTTTTATAAGCATTATTTTCTATTTTCTGTTTAAAAAGACTCAGAGACTGTATCGGATTTGTATTGTATTGACAGATCCAGATTTACAGTATCAGACATTAAAAAAAGGTTGTATCATGCCATGTCTAATATAGATTTTAGCTTATCAGATTTTGCTCTTTGCTCATAACCTCTACATATTGAGCTTAAATAAACTTTTTACTTATATAATACAATTTATTTTAATAAACCAATTTATATTTGTATTTTTGGGTTGTTTTAAGCTTTTCAGATTTTCTTTTTTTCCTTAGAGCTTCTCTAAATAGAGCTTTAATTTATTTTAATTTAATTTATTGTAATTTACTTGCTTCTATAATTTTTTTGTTTTTTTCATGCTTAAAAAATGAAGTGCCTTCAGGCTTTTATTGAGGCTAAAAAAGAAAATGTGTGAAGTATATACAGGTCAAATTTAATAATACACATGAGGGATGACATTGTCTGTGTGTGTGTGCATGCATGTGGGTGTTTGTGTGTGTGTTCACAGGCATGCTTATGCTTACATGAGTGTGTGGTATGTGTGTGTGTGTGTGTGTGTGTGCGTGTGTGTGTGTCTGTGTATTTATCACATTGTGGGGACCTTTTGTCCCCTAAAATCACTTTTATTTGTTTTTTGGGCTTTGTGGGGACATTTGAGAGGTCCCCATGAGAAAAATGACTTTATAGAAAATGTGCTTGTTTTATTTGAGAAACTAAAAAGGTAAAAGATGTGCTTTTGGTTACTGAGGTTAAGGTTAGGATTAGGTGTAGGTGTAAAATTATATATGTCTGGTCATTATGGGAGTCTATGGAAAGACCTCACAAAGACAGTAATAAGACTGTGTGTGTGTAATGTAATCACTTGGAGAGAGAATTTCTATGACAGCAAACAAGAGCTCCATTCTATGTTGCATTATAATTTCATTTCACCATAACCACAGGGCTGCAGCACATCTGTATGTTTCTTGAAAATCTAAACAATTTATTTTCATTTATTTCCACACCACTCTGCCTTTAATATAAACCTACTGTGTGTGTGTCCATACATGGGGAGACTGTCTGGAAAAAAGATAGTAAAAATGATTCATTCCTTCATCGATGTAAAACTGACTGTCTGCGGTCATAAAAAACGACTAGCCACCGCTCATAAAAAGTATGGGCATTTTCCAAGTGTCAAGGCTTAATTTTCCACCTTTTGATCCTGTCTCTCAAAAATAATGTCATACAAATTCACCATGTCTGGCCTGATGTGTTAGCAGACACACTGCCGCCAAAAATGAGTCTTGTCCCTCCATCTGTGTAGAGCACTCTACATGTAGTCAATAAACCGTTTATGATCGTTATCACCGTCCTCTGAGCTCGATACCTATTAAAATATGTCATGGAAATAAGGGTGTAGAGTTGTAAAGAGAACATAAACTGATATTGAGTGTCATGTAGCCTCTTAGCCAGTTTATAATCAGATGCACCAGATCTCATGTCTCGAGTGGTCGCTAAGTGACTTGACTCTAAAATTTAAGGTTACATAGTTGTACCATCAGAAGATGTGGTGAATTGCTCCCTGTATCTGCCCTTAGACATTAAAGAGATTACATTAAAAAATGACCTAATAATCAAACTAAGGTTAAACTAAGGGCAACACTAGTTTAGGGTGAAGTCAAGAATACCTAAACTTAGACGAGAGAGACAAAACCAAGACCAGAGTGTGCGTGACCAAAAACTCTAAAGGCGAAACCAGAATGAATATAATGTCGTGGGATTGAAAGTCTTGTGATTATGAAGGTATGTGTGTGGTTTCTGTAAGTTAAAGGGATTCTGAGTTATTACAACACTAATTAATAAACAACACAATGCCTGCGTCGGTCTCAAGGAGTTTTTAATAGTAATATTCCCAAATTGTGGTCTCGGCTGGTCTCCAAATAAAATCCAGAGTCCTCTTGGTCCGAGTCCATGACAAGACCGAGTACAAATATGGCCGAGTCCAAGACAAGACAGAGACTTTGAAAAACTAGCCTCGGGACCGAGAGAGAGAACCTTTTTCAGACAAAGACAGCTGAAAACTGAGGTAATAAAATATATAGAAAATATTTTAATGATCATTGAAATGTAAAAGAAAACCAACGGCAGAACGTATTATTATTATTATTATTATTATTATTATTATTACATTATTTGACATTTCATTTGCTGATATTTTTTATTTATTCATTAAAAGAATCATCAAAAACAATCTAATATGGCATTTTAAAGCACTGAATATGTACAGTTTTGACAGAATTGTACTTTACGCAATATGTGTTGCTTATCTTTAATTAAATCCAGCTACTTGGTAAATTGAATAAATATGTGCAGTTTTCTCCTCTGCATTTACTGTTGCTCTTTGAAGTAGAGTAAAGTATTGCTTATCCAATTACTCATTTACGATATGGAAGAATAAGTAGTATACTCAATTACTAAAATAATTGCCAGCTGCAGCCTTGCTCTCAGTAAACAGCTACTTGCTGCACACAGAGGCAGTGACTGTAGCTGAAATGGCTCCTCGTCCTCATTTGAGTGGGCATGTGTTGGCTGAATTTGGAAGAGAGAAATCCGAACAGGAGAGTGATTATGATTATAGGGTGCTGCTGGCTCAGTGCTCAGAGTGCTGCCGAGATGTTCCAGTAAATGAAGGACTTTGAGATCAAATTGGGCTCACATCACTGTCCTGTACTAACAGTGTTGGGTTTTACAACAAAGCCTGCATTGCGGGCCCAAATTACTCTAATACCTGACTATCTATGAGGGAAAAAATGAAACACAAAAACGAAAAAGACTGAAGTATCATTCTCTCAACTGGAGCTGCCAAATGGATTTATGAGTGTATTTTATTTATTTTATTAGGGATGCAACGGTTTTTGGTATTTTACAGAACTGTTTGGTACGGCCTGTTCATCACACCCAGGTACCGATATTACGGTACATCCAACATTAAAATCTCCGCTGCTACAACTGATTTCCGCACATTGGACTCTAGCTGTGACGTATTTCCGTCAATTGAACTCAAAGGCATATTTGAGATAAAGGGAGATCCCTGAGAATTAAAACGCGAACAGGAGGTGGTCACCTCGCCAGCTTGTTAGAATGTTGATTATGTAAACACGGTCGTGACTTTCACTAAAATGCTACAGTTCATTCAACCCTCTTTACTACAAACAAAACTCATATTTTAGCTGATAACTAACTACAACAACCAGCGTTCTACTCACAATACAGCCATTTATTGATATTTTGTAGTGTTTACGCCATTATTGTGATGTGGCGCTGAGTAGTGCACGGGGGATTGTGGGAAATGTAGTTCTACCGAAAGGCCAAAAGCAGCTTATTTTGTAGGCCAAAATCAGTGCAAATTGGTAATTTGGGGTAATTTTGAACCAATTTGGACTCATTTTGGCCTATAAAATGGGCTACTTTTGGGTGTTTCTGGGAGAGAACTATATTACCCACAATTCCCCGGCATGCCACTCAGAGCTATGTCACAATAAAGCGACGGACGGACGTTCCGGAATAAACACTCAATAAATGGCTGTATTGTGAGTAGAACGCTGGTTGTTGTGGTTAGCTATCAGCTCAAATATGAGTTTAGTCTGTAATAAAGGGGGAGATTTGACTGAGCTTCAGCGTTTTAGCAAGTAACGACGTTCACAGGCAGCATGTGCGTTTACATCGTTAAAATGTCATTTATGCATTTTTACGCATTTACTTTTGTTTTTGTGCACGGAATATCTCACAGATACTTTCACATACAGAGGGATCAGGTCTTGCCTTGATCGTGCCACTGAAAACGTTATGCCTCACTAATAAGCGCCCGTGTGGAACACAAGCGGCTATGCTCTAGTGTGTGAAAAAAATTAAACGAACCTTCGATTCTGGAAAAACTGCCTCGACCATTTTTTGTAATCGAATTATTCTAGTTGTTCAATCAATCATTTCAGCCCTAGAAATAGAAAAGGCAACGAACCTACAGGATGTTAGAGCTAAGATAACATTAATGCACCGAAACTGTACTGATACCATGGCCCAAAAAACGTGACACGTACCGAACGGTGGGCACACTGTACCGTTGCATCCCTAATAGGGATAAATAGAGTGAAGACCCTTGTTTAATAATGTAAAGCATCCAAACCTAAAATCAAATTAAATATCACAGAGCTGGGACGAACTGGGTTGATACAAATAACAGAGGCACAGGAAGACAAAGTAGCCAATATTTTGGCTGTGATTTCTGTGAAGCATCTTGATGAAGTTTAATGAATCTCATACTAAAAGTTTTTGGTTGAGGGAGGGTTACATACTAAATATAAATCATGTGTAATATAGCAAGCCCTTAGTTGCCTTGGAAACATGAACATTTGCACTTTTTCCTTAGTTGAAAGTTAATTTCAGATATTTCCCTGAAATAATAAGAGCCTCAACATTTTGCCATGCAACACACGTCAGAAAACCCTGCAGTTCGTTGGCCGGTTGGACCTTCAGAGAGCAGTTAGCACACGCCGGCTTGTGTATTTTACTGCACTGCACATACATTGCCTATTTATATGCAAATGCTCTCGTGGCTGGCTGGGCGCTTGCCCCCATCACATAGCACGCTAATGCCTCTGTGCTAACCGGTTGGAAAAAGGTCAAAAATATCACTTTCTCGCACTGGGAACGAACGCTGTAGGAATGGTCTAGTTAACCCGCGTCACATGAGCTTACGTTCAGAGCAAGATGACAGATATCTTTGAACGAGGCAGGTGTTGAGGTGCAGCGAGGCCAAGACTGGTGAGGCGAGTGTGTGTTTGCCTGTTTGTTTGTTTGTTTGTTGTGTTTTCTCTGCAAATCATTGTATGGCGCTGTTTGGAGAGGCAATTTGCAGAGTCTATTGAGAAATGTGTAGGAGAGTGTGAGCACACTGCGGCGCCGTTAGCTTGAGTTTGTGGGGAAATTGCGAGTCTTGTGCTGCATGATCTTGATGTTGTCGCAATCTCAGAGTCAATTTTGGCCATTTCTAAAACATAATCAAGAACTACAAAAGAAGGAAGCAATTTAAAAAGTCAGAGGAACTCTATCACTTTCTGTCCTGGAGCACTTTGAAGAAAGAGTTCAAAACATCATGATGATGTCTGTCCCCTGCCAAGCCTATAAATACAGCATTGTGGATGACTCATCTAACAATTTTTTGCGGAGACCATATACTCGTTGCCATCTGCTTCCAAAAAGTGTCACAGCTGTCAGTCAGACCCTCCAGAATTTCACAATGTTGCAATCGCAACTATTAACGTAAATTTAGCCAATCCCTGCAAATTCATTACTACTACTACAAAATGTTGAGTCATACATCAGCGAACTCACTTCCTTGTTACGTTTAGAAGACGTAGGAAATGTGTGTGATGAAAAAAAACCCTCACATTTACCTTCAAAAATAACTAAATGAATAAAAGTAATTGTGGTTTTGTTCCTTTCACTTTAAGAATCATTATAAAGGGGGACAAATCGCAAATTTTCCTGCAACTTTGACTTGCTATAGCAACTTTATTGCAGCAAAACACCTAAAAACACCACAACTTTTGTCACAATTTCTTAGAAATGCTGACGCAAAATCGGGTATTTTAGGCCACAACAATCTCAAAAAAGGCCCGGAAGGACTGGTCAGTGTTTCTATTAAATTCTGACATTCTGTGTAAAACAATTTTACAAGGTCTGATACAGACAACAGAAATGTCGAATGTCCTCACAAAAACAGATAACACAGAAACTATGCAACTGCTTTACACTTTTACTGGACTCTCCCACAGAAAACATTTTAACCAGGCAGCAGGGTGGTGCAGTGTTTAGCGCTGTCGCCTCACAACGAGAAGGTCCTGGGTTCGATTTCCGGGTCGGTTGTAGGGTCTTTCCGTGTAGTTTGCATGGTCTCCCTGTGTTCGCGTGGGTTTCTTCCCACAGTTCAATAAAATTTTAATGTGAGTGCTCTTCAGTTTCTGTAGATTTTGTTTTGAAATAAGATGAAATCTCAACTAAGAAAACATTGATGAAAGTCAGATTCTTTGTAAAAACATTTAAGAACATTTTTTTCGGCAGTTGGTGAATGAGACCCACTGATATCTGGCTTGACTATGTCTTCCAAGAATTAACTTAATTAAATAAAATGTAAGTACAAAGCAAAAAAAGAGAACAGACAACAGTTTACAGACAACAGTGCATACGTTTGATACATGTAAACAAAGTGCTCACGTGGAGACTAGTTCACCCACCTTCTGTAATTCCAAAAATAACTTACTCAAAGACTAAACAGCCTTCACGTCACTCTTACACCGCTTATAGCTCAATTTACCCACCTAATCCTGCTGTACAACTTGACAGATGATTTAACGTAGCCTAGCCTACCCCTTTGCTGTGTTAACAACTAGAGAGTGCTAGCAACTGTTTACACAAAGTTGTCCAAAAGAATGCAACTTGTTTTGGCAAATAACTGCAGTAAAAGCTCCTGGTCACTGTGATGCTGACATGTTTGATCATGCTTATTATGGCTCAGGTCATCCGAGTGCGAGAATAAAAACAACTCCAGCACAGTTTGACTAATGGCAAACGGATGTTAAATGTGGGAAAATCCCCAGAGGCCGGTCAGGTTTAACCTGATACATGACTCTTTAGCCAGAGTGTAGAGCACCGGCCTTCCTTCCTTCTGTCTTACCAAGCTATATCTCATAGCACAGCAAAAATAGTCAAAATAGGATTTTTTTTCTGTAATCCTAGCCCCACACAAGAATGTGTACACACACACACTAAAAATAACACACATACTATGCATACGCATAACTGTACAGTTAATCATCCTCAGTTTAAGTCAAAACTGTGCACGCATACACACACACACACCTGCTGTATAAACAGGCATACATGCCACAATCTTATCTTTTTACACTATCACCAACATCAAATTCATCTAAATTTGCTAAATATACAACTGAAAGCATTTTCAAGGTTTTCACAGAACCAGCTTTACCTTTCTCCTTGTTTATCAAGCCTCAAGTTTACAAAATTCTAAATTGTATTAGCATATTTACAATGTGCAGTGAGCGTACATTTACATTTACAGCATTCAGCAGACACTCTTATCCAGAGCAACTTTCAACAGTGTTTTGTAGTCCACGACTGTTCTTTTATCTGTAAAGCAATGTTTAAAATCAACAACTGTCAATAAACCAAGTTACCGCCGACTAAGTTTTATACTTTGACAAAAATAGCTCAGAGAAAATGAAAGTCTACAGACAAACATACTTTTTTTTTTTTCATTTCAATGCCTTATTCAAAGACTACAGAACATTAGTCGAGAAATGCAGCATTACACTAACAAATAATAACACGGATGTTTAGGTTATTTTCTTCCTTTGCTTTGTTTGCTTTCTTTTTTTATTGTCAAGTAATAGAAATTAGAAGAATAAAGAACACTGAGCAGACTCATGATGGAAACATTTAAAAGCTGCATTTCTACTTAGGCCTTACTTGAGACTAGGGCTGGGCTGTGCCCTAAAAGTAATATCCTGATAAATTTAAGCTGTATTGCGATACACGATACATATCTCGATATATTCTCTCTTTTGGAAGAGAACTACATTTCCCACAATCCCACACGCATGATGTAATGGACGTGTGTCCAGAATAAACACTGAAAGTTAGTGTTGTCAAGACCACCTTATCCGAGACCAAGACCTGACAAGACCAGAGGGGGTCGAGACCGAGACAAGACCAAGACTCTGAGGGCCCGAGACCAAGTCGAGCCCGAGACCAGGGCTGGCCAAGACCGAGTCGAGACCGAGACCAGGGCTGGCCAAGACTGTGTCGAGACCGGACCAATGGGCGTTTTACACCACATGACAAATAAGTGGAACATGCAAAGCCTAAGCACCCCTTAAAAAGAGCTGAATGAAGCAAACAACATGCTCTACACAACATTAAAAATGTTTATTCATTACTTCTCTCTTGACTATTCTCTTACATTGTAATGTAATAAAATAAAATTTTAATGTGAGTGCTCTTCAGTTTCTGTAGATTTTGTTTTGAAATAAGATGAAATCTCAACTAAGAAAACATTGATGAAAGTCAGATTCTTTGTAAAAACATTTAAGAACATTTTTTTCGGCAGTTGGTGAATGAGACCCACTGATATCTGGCTTGAATGTGTCTTCCAAGAATTAACTTAATTAAATAAAATGTAAGTACAAAGCAAAAAAAGAGAACAGACAACAGTTTACAGACAACAGTGCATATGTTTGATACAACACAACTAAGTGCTCACGTGGAGACTAGTTCACCCACCTTCTGTAATTCCAAAAATAACTTACTCAAAGACTAAACAGCCTTCACGTCACTCTTACACCGCTTATAGCTCAATTTACCCACCTAATCCTGCTGTACAACTTGTAATAATCAGAAAACAGAACAAAGGATGTCAAACATTCAACATTTGAATTGTAAAATCCAAAAACCCAGCATATCTAAGATATACTGAAGCCTGTCGACTCCATCAACAAGTAGAGGTAATATAGTAATTTTGTTCAGAAACAATAAAGTGCCAAGTTTACAGTGCGTTTGTGAAAGGGGCGGGTTGAGTAACCGCGGTCGGCACTAACATCATTGGGTGCACTTGAAGTAAGAATTTATCCAATCCGACATTAAACAGCTCATTAATAATAATATTCTCTGAGCCGTGGTCTCGGCTGGTCTCGAAATAAAATTCTGAGTCGTCTTTGTCCAAGTCCACGACAAGACCGAGTACAAATGGGGCCGAGTCCGAGACGAGACCAAGACCTTCAAGAACCAGTCTCGAGTACTACAACACTACTGAAAATATTAAGAAAATTGCTGTGTTGTGAGTAGAACGCTGTTGTTGTTATTTATCAGCTAAAATATGAGTTTTGTCTGTAATAAAGGGGAAGATTTGACTGACTGGAGCATTTTTGTGGGTGATGGCACGCCACATGAGAGTCACGAGCACTCACACACACGGCGCATGAAGACTGTCATTTATGAGTTTTTACGCATTTGCTTCTCTTTTTTACACTTTTCCAACTACTTCTAGCTACAATTAATGTCTCTGAAACCGTGTGGATATTCACTTCTCTCTCTGCATGCTCGCTTCCCTCCACTACTGCTGTGAAACGCACATGCCCTTGGAGGGTGTTCTGGATGGATGAGGGAGTGAGCTGTCTGCTTTAATAGGGCAGAGAAGCGAAACGCGAAAGTGAAGTGCATGCCGTCTGTTTATCATTAACTTGAGGATTTGTACTTGATGTTCACAATATTATTAGATTTGATCATTAGATTATCTTTCTCAAAGTGTGAGAAACTGAGTAAGTTGGGACTGAGCATCTCCGTCTGCAACTGGATACTGGATTTCCTGTCAGAGAAGCCTCCGTCCATCCACATCGGCGACATTTACAGCACCATCACACTGATCACCGGAGCTCAGGGCTGCGTTTGCAGTCCACTCCTAACTAGACTTGTAGTCAAGACTGCCTAAACCAAGACCAAGACACTATCAAGACCAGAGGGTATCGAGACCAAGACTAAGACCGAGTCAAGACCAAGACAAAGTCGAGACGAGACGACCAAAAAAAAGACTCCCTTAACTTTTGTGTGCTGTTGAGGACTGACATGACGGGTACTGACTGGTCCCAAAGTCATCTGACAAAACAGCTAACACCTCCAACAACTGTCTAAAGAATGGGAAATATGTAACTGATTTCAATTATACTTCATTTGTAGATGAAATTGTAACATCAAATTAAAGATACACAATTATAAACTTGAAATTGTATCATGCCCCATTGTAGTAGTACTAGCCAAATTACACCGTATGATATCAACTTCCCTGAAATGGATTAGGCCTGTCAAGTCAACACAACGTGATATGCAGATGTTATTTAAACGGTCACATTTATTTAGTCAAACAACATTTTAAGTAAAATACTGTAATCAAACAATATCACGTCACATGAATCAAATGCAAACTACAAATACTACATACCAATACAAACTGCACATCAAATTGTGCATTAATAAGGATGACTGCTTAAAAGATTGACATCTTGATGTCTGCAGTGGCATGTGATTACAATACACTGCCAATGACATCAAGCCTGTTGTTCAGTAGGGCAAGAACAATAGAACACAGACATTATGGACAAATAACAGATTGAAAAACTAATACAGTTAGATGAAATACTTAAAGAGAGAGAGAGAGAGAGAGAGAGAGAACGAAAGCATCACTGTTAATAGATACTGGATCATGGATACTACTGGCTGCAAAACTCCCGATCACTATGTCGATCTGAGACAGCAAGACCAAGACAGTAAGACCAAGACAAGAACGAGGGATCCAAGACCAAGACAAGACCAAGACTAAAGACCATCAAGACTGTGACAAGACCAAGACCACGTAAAAGTGGTCTCAATTCAACTCAATACTTGTAAACTTGTATATAGCTGAAATTACAATATTACAAAATTACAATAAAGTTTACTTTGATGTTTTATGAAAATAGTAATCCTATTGGTCCCTTTAAAATAGATTAGAGGGTATTATTAATAGTTATGTAAACACAAAGCTGCAACCCTTGACAAAACATGTTAGCCTTCTGACAAATAGTTGCTGTTAACCTTTGGCAATATGGCCATAAATTTGCAGCAAGATCATATTTTCACAGGTTTGTGGCAAATTTGCATTGGACTTCTAGCAAACTTTGTGGAAAATTAATGTGCTAAAAGTTCACTACAAGTTTGCCATTACTGGCAAATTGTTTTGGCAAATCACTGGCAAATACAATTACCACTAGTGGCAATTTGTCATTGTTGCCAGAACATTGTCACAAATTTGACACTAGTGGCTGACATTGACAGACTTTCATTCATTTATTCATTATCCAAACCGCTTAATTCAAACAGGGGTTGCGGGGACCGGAGCTTATTATGGGAACTCATGGGCACAAGTGGGGACTAACCCTGGGCAGGCGCCAACACACCCCAGAGCACACACTCACAAAATCACACTAACATTCACATCTTACAGGACCAATTTAGAGTCGCCAGTTAACCTGCATGCTTTTGGACTGTGGGAGGAAACCCACGCAAACAGGGGAGAGCACGCAAACACAGAAAAGCCCTACAGTAGTCCCCGTGTTTCGAAGCCAGGACCTTCTCGCTGTGAGGCAGCACTGCACATTTTGTTTTTGTAAGGGACCAGTAAATTGTAGTAAGCACTTTCATTTTCTTTTTAAGGTGGTTCTTCAACAAGGAATTTAAGTGTTTCTTGGCTCCGCTCGAAACATTTTGAGTCATACTCCACTAGCAAAGGTGATGTAACTCTTTCATTAGATTATCTTTCAACTCATCATAAGGAGAAAAAATTGTGCTTTGGTTACCGTAATGCATTTAGACTTCCTCATCGTAGTAAACAGACTTGCAAAACCGCTCCTAGTTCACTATCACCTCACCAGACCTGACATGTGACGAGCTTTGTTTCTGTTCATTTGTTTGTTGATATTTGTTAAGTTTTGTTTTTTACACTTTGCTTCCTGAAGAGATGAAGCCTACGATTTGAGGATAGTTATGGACTCTGATTGCTTGGGAAAGGTGATTGCTTGTTCCACTGTTTTGATTGACAAAAACACTGATCTGGCCACCTTAAAGGAGCTCTATGTAAGACATTTAAGTAATCATAAAATAAACATAATATGTCACCAGAGATTAAGGAATCATGTTCATTTGAAATATTGATCTCACTGACAAAATTAGTACAGCTGGAATATTCACATTTTAAAATGTAATTCACATCACGCAAATAGTGTTTATGTTTTGGCCTGTAGCACCACCCTCCGCTATCTCCCATTTACGAAGTCAGTAGCATTTCCACATCCAAGTTGCCAGTTACCACTGAACTGCAGCTACGAGAGTTCTGGATCACAAATGTCTGACGTTACTAAAACTAAAAGGCTTCGCTATGACTCCCAAAACGTCTTGACCAAAGCAGAAACAAAAAGACGACCAGCACAGGAGATGCGTTTGAAAGATGGAGACGGCTAAAAGCAGAGAAGAAACAGAAGACAGATGCTGAAGTGGCTAATTTTCTCCTGGACAGGTAAGATTTAGCCAAGTTTGGCTAACTTGTATCACCACTGGATGTAGGGATGAATATTTCAAATATTTTCAACAGTTGAATAACGTTATTCATGTTGGATCATACATTGTAGCCCATGTGCAGGTGGGTCATCGAACCGACTGAATTGTTTGAGAAACAAAAACTGCAACTTGCGATGGCTAACATTAGCATTGTGTTACGCTGAGACAGTGTGCTAACAGTGCAAACATTAGCATGCTAAGTATGGCAATATCAAACGTAACATTAGACACTAGATTGACCAAATATGAGGATCCGCCAACCTATCTGGCAACCTCAAGTCTGGGGAGGAGAGGGGAGAGGAAACAACACGGTACAGCATTTTGAATTTGATTGCAGTACCAGTTTTGGCCACAATCTTACATATAGCTCCTTTCAGATTGGATGTGTGAATCCCCAGCGGAGCGTAAAATCACTGTTATGTTTTGAGGAAAGACTCTTAACCCAAAGTTGCTGCAGGGAAACTGTCCCTATGATTAGAAAATGGAAGTTGCTCTGGATAGTCTGGATGGAAGTGTTTGACAGGGTTTGCAATTATTGTTCTAAAAGCAAGTCACCCCCTGGTGTGATCGTTAATGATAGGTGTGAAGAGCCTGAACCCTTTTTAGTATTTGCAGGCAAGCAAAAAAGGTTTTAATCTTCATATAAATTCCACTGTTAATTTACAAGATAACACTGGCAGCAGAGTTTCCAGCAATTCCTTTGGGGGAAACTTTGCATGGACCCAGTGGTGGTAGTGCTGGAGGTGGTGTTTGAACCCATAACCTCTTTTTCTACAGGTGAGTATCCTACTTTTCTCTGACATCTTCATCAACATGGTATTTTCGCCCAGAGAATTGGGGTTTCAATTCCGCAACAACGAACGCCTTTCCTCTTCTGTGTGTGTGTGTGTGTTGGTGGGTATTTATGGGGGTGGGTATTTATGGACCTTTTGTCCTCTAAAATCACTTTGTCATTTTTTGGGCTTTGTGGGGACATTAGAGAGGTTCCCAAGAAGAAAAATGACTTTATAGAAAATGTACATGTTTTATTTGAGAAACTAAAAGAGGTAAAAGATGTGTTTTTGGTTACTGAGGTTAAGGTTAGGGTTAGGATTAGGTGTAGGTGTAAAATTATATACATCTAGTCATTATGGGAGTCTATGGAAAAACCTCACAAAGACAGTAATACAAAGACAGTAATAACCGACTGTGTGTGTGTGTTTGTATGTGTGCTAAATTAAGAAAGCTACCCACTCGGTATGCTTGTCCCAGGTGTGTGTGATGGAGTGTGTGTGTTGTGTATATACGGATGCGGAGTGTTTTGGTCTCCTGCAGCATTTCATGCGTTTATCTTTCCTCAAGAGAGCAGAGGGGTAGTGGAGAGGGGGAACGTACATCATCTTAACCTTTAATCAACCTACAACTCTCTCTTTCTCCTTCACACACACAGACTTTACACTTTTAATTTTATTCACTCAATATCTGTCTATCTATCTATCTATCTATCTATCTATCTATCTATCTATCTATCTATCTATCTATCTATCTATCTGTCTATCCATCTATCTGTGTCTTGTTTTATTTAAATTCCTTTTTCTGACACACGCCTACAGCTGTTGGGAAATAAGTGCTGATTAGCATGCTAATAATCCTGTTAGCTAATGAGCACGTCCTTGCTTAAAGGGTACGGGAAGGGAAACAAGTTGGTAGAATTCCTGTGTGTGTGTGTGTGTGTGTGTGTGTGTGTAAATAATGGAAATGATTGGATATGTTGCATTAAATGTACAGTCACATTCTGCAGTCAAACTGCTGGAAGGATTTTGCCAAAAGCACACAGAAGTGTTTAGGGTCTGACGGCTCATCGTTCTCCACAGAGTCAATTGAGTGAAGAATGATCTAGACCCTTAGGCAGAAAACCCAGTCGAGATGGTTCGGGATGAGATCGACCGCAGAGTGAAGGCAAAAGGGCCAACAAGTGCTCAGCATCTGTGGGAACTCCTTCAAGACTGTTGGAAAACCATTTCAGGTGACTACCTCATGAAGCTCATCGAGAGAATGCCAAGAGTGTGCAAAGCAGTGATCAAAGCAAAGGCTGGTTATTTTCAAGAATCTAAGATATAAAACATGTTCTGGGTTATTTCACACTTTTTGTTTACTACATAATTCCATATGTGTTCATTCATAGTGCCTTCAGTGAGAATCTACAATGGAAATAGTCATGATAATGAAGAATAAAACATTGAATGGGAAGGTGTGTCCAAACTTTTGACTGGTAGTGTACATACAAAATTGTGGAAGACGAACCGAGCACCATGTCATGTTTTATATGGGAAATTGCTAAATTGCACGTCAAGCAATATTTTGAAACATGTTGAACAATTGTCACTCAGACAATATTCTGGATCATAAAAGTCAGAATTTGACCATTTATTCTGTATTTCAACTCGACGCCAAATTAACTTGTATGACAAGAACCATCAATTCATGGGCAATCTAGCCATCATAATGATGCTTTGTCATTTCATATGTATGTCTTGTTTTTATATGAGACATTGTTAACTTACATAGAGCGCACTGTTTACAGCAAAATCGAACATTTCTGCACTCGTGTTATTTTTGATGAAAATTATCAGAATTAAAACATTCTTAGACCAGCCAGAAAGGCTGTGGAGCCTTCAAATTGTTGGAGTGTTTTGGGGGGACAAGAATGGATTAATTTTTTTATACATTGATTAAATTGAGTAAAAAGGTATTAATTTGAAATGAACTAACCCTAAGTATTCGGGTAGTTTAGTTATTAGTTATATTAGTGTGTTATAATGAGATATGTGTTTTTGTGTTTCTTCCATGTGGGTGTGTATGTGAACTCTGTGCCGCAAACAAAATTTACTTTCTGGTCCCAATGAAGTAACTTAAACAGTTCATTTTTGAAAATAGCATTGCTATTATAAACATAAAATAGTTATGATATTTAATATTGTATTATGTATTGTGAGGTAAAGAGGGGCTTTTATGTCCTGACAAATATCAAAAGCAAACACAGCCTTGATTTTAAGTTGAATTTTTTATCACTCGTTACATATTTTGAGTACGTTCTTGTAGCTTAAGAGTAGGATTTATGTGAAACTTCTTAAATCATGCTTAACAAATGATTCAATACAAATTTATTTATATAGCGCTCTTAACAACAAAGCACTTTACATATAACCGGCCTAAACCCCCAACAAGCAAGCCTGAGGAGACGCAGGAAAAACCTAAAACCAACAAACGTTCATGTTTCATTTCTATCTGTTCAGGAAACATTTGGTGCTCTTTAAGCAGGGCAGGAGGAAGTCGTGTTTGACGTGAACTCTTAAGAAAATCCCTCTGCTCCAGCAGCTTTACATAAATCTTTAGACCTTCTCCTTAAGATCTGATTTATTTTATTTGCTCAAACTTTATACGTTGCAGTGGCGTGTATTATGTTGTATGTCTAATCTCTGCATCTGCGTGGAGTGACAGATTACAACTTGTCTCGTCTTGTGTGGCTTTTTTTATATCTTGGGAATTTTGTACATCTTGTTGATGTACAAATCTTGTACATCTTGTTGAAGACAGATAAATGCGGAAATGATTTTTTCTCAGTAATTTAATTCCGCTTAGCGTGTCTCAGCATGTGTGTGTGTATGTATGTGTGTTAGTGATGGGTCTTTGCAAGAATGTAGGTTTGCTTTTGAAACTGGTGGGGACATACTTCACCCTTTACTTCAGGATACATAACACCACATGAATCTTATCTATTTTACATAAATAATAGTAAAACTGACTGTTCTAAATCCATTCTGAAACCCTCCAGGATTTAGTAGTGTTGCGATCGCAACTATTAAAGCAAATTCAGCCAATTCCCGCGAATTCATCACGCCCTTGCAATTTTGACTAATTACTGCAACTTTTTGGCAATTGTTGATCAATTATTGTCCCTGGGCGGGCGCAACACACCACTGGATGCATAGTGGTTTTGTTCCCTTCATTATAATTAATTGTTAATGTACAATTATAAAGAAGGAAATCACAACTTCTTTCCGCAACTTTGACTTGCTCTCGCAACACCTAAAAACGCTGCATTTTTCATTGCAATGTTTTAGAAAAGCTGCTGCAAAATTAGGCATTTTAATCTCAAAAAAGGCCAGTGAATATCTTTCATATGTCAACCTATAAATGACAGTTGAAAGTGAGTGATTATTTGTCATTGTGAACACACCACAGCACAGCACATAGTGCACCACAACCAAATGTGACCTCTGCATTTGACCCATCCGTGAAGGAGCAGTGGGCACCTAACATGGGCAGCGTCCGGGGAGCAGTGCTTGGGGACGGTACATTGCACATGAGTACCTCAGAGGAAACTTTACCGGCCCTGGATATAAAAATGTGACATTGTCACTCTACTTTTCTTTTTGGTGCTCACAACAACCAAAAGTGACTACAGTCTCTCACACGTCAGCAGGAAAAAGCAAAAGTCAATCACACTGGTGATGTGTATTTGGAAAGTTGGCCTCATGTAGAGAATGTGATTTATCCCTTCGTATACATAGACACGTGATGTTAGACGGTTCAGCAGAGGTGGGCAAATCAGCCAACTTAGTATAGATACCATTAATCAAATGTTACTCTAATACCAGTGAAAGTTGTACAGTCAATTTTTTACTAAAGTTAAAGTACTCAAGTACTTGTTTTATTAAATTACTACGTGAGTATTAAAAGTACATCTTTTATTGCATTGTTGCATTATTACTACAACACTTACAATAAATAATGCCTCTGACTAGCTTGTAGAACCTGTAGAATGTTACAGAATGAAGTACACCCAGAACTGACAAAGAAAAGCAGTCACTAGTTTATTTTTGTAATAATTATAAGACTACACACCCTATAAAACAGCATGGTAGTGTTCTGACCCAGCTCTGGCAGTGTGTACACACATATATGTGCATGTTAATCAGGAGGACAGTGCAGTAGCTGTAAATGCAGCCTGCTCACAACATAAAATCAACATTCCAACCTGCTTAAAACCCAGCTCTACACCTCTAGCTTCATGACTTTCCAACAGCAACTATGTTTTAATCAAAAACAGAAAATGGCAGAACTGTCTGAACTTGGTTTTATAGTTCCAGTCTACAGGTGTGATGTAACCCTACTGATTATTGATAGACTGTCACCTGTGAAAACACCAATCACGTTTTAGAAAAGAAGGAATAACATCCACTTTATCCACAGATATGAAAATAACGAGTAACGAGAACCTTGATAGAAATGTAGTGAAGTACAGTATTTGTCTTTCAAATGTAGTGAAGTGAGAGTTGAGTTTCTCAAAAAATACTGCTCAAGTGAAGTACAGATACTCAAAAACTCTACTTAAGTACAGTGCTCCAGTAAATGTACTGTATGTCGTTACTGTCCACCTCTGCAGTTCAGCAATTGCTAGACATTAGTGGAGACACATCCACACCGTTCACACGCAGGTCTACATCCTTGACTCGTTCACTGATTCTTCATTGACTCCCAGCTTATGTTTCTCCATTTACTCTGTGAAGTCTGACTCGTCTGGTAATAACCATTTTAGTACAAACTGAGTGTTCTTCGAGACTCACTCGGCTTCACGCTCGGCTGCTCAACAATAATCTCTGATTCATGATGTTGTGCAAATGAAAGTGAATCACATTCATCTAGATTTTGTATTTATTTAAAATGTCATTAATATTGTTATGGTTCTACCGCAAATTTTTATTTTTGCTTTAATCTGTTGTATAATCTAGCTGATTGTCCAGACCAGAGACCAGAGAAAGAGACCAGAGAAACTAAACTAAAATATTATGAGACTTCTTTGCTGCTGTGTGTGTGTGTCTCTGTGTGTGTGCGTGTGTATGTGTGTGTGTGTGTGTGAGAGACACCTCTGATAAGTGCGTTTAAATGAAGAGGCAGTCAAAACTATGAGGGGCCGTTAGGGACTTAATTCAGCATTACCATGCATACACATATGTGAAACCAATACCATTCACATACTATACTGAAAACTGCACACACTTACAAGTGAAAGCATTTACATACACTACTGAAACACTCTCACATAAACAACTGAAAATGTATACCTTCACACACACTACTGAAAAGCTCTCACACACACAAGTGAAACCCTTTACACACACAAGTGAAAACCTCTCACACACACTACTGAAAAGCTCTCACACACACAAGTGAAAAGCTCTCACACACACTACTGAAAACCTCACACACACTCTACTGAAAACCTCTCACACACACTACTGAAATCCTCTCACACACACAAGTGAAAACTTCTCACACACACAAGTGAAAACCTCTTACACACACTACTGAAATCCTCTCTCACACACAAGTGAAAAGCTCTCACACACACAAGTGAAAAGCTCTCACACACACACTACTGAAAACCTCTCACACAGACTAGTTAAAGGTGCTTACATACACAATCTAAAATGTAATTTTTACCTGAGAGGATTTTACCTGTGAGAGGATTTCAGTAGTGTGTGTGAGAGGATTTCACTTGTGTGTGAGAGAGCTTTTCAGTAGTGTGTGTGAGAGGATTTCACTTGTGTGTGAGAGAGCTTTTCAGTAGTGTGTGTGAGAGGTTTTCAGTAGTGTGTGTGAGAGCTTTTCACTTGTGTGTGTGAGAGGTTTTCAGTAGTGTGTGTGAGAGCTTTTCACTTGTGTGTGTAAAGGGTTTCACTTGTGTGTGAGAGAGCTTTTCAGTAGTGTATGTGAAGGTATACATTTTCAGTTGTTTATGTGAGAGTGTTTCAGTAGTGTGTAGTGAGTAGTGAGGATTTCAGTTGTTTATGTGAGAGTGTTTCAGTAGTGTATGTAAATGCTTTTACTTGTAAGTGTGTGCAGTTTTCAGTATAGTATGTGAATGGTTTTGGTTTCACATATGTGTATGCATGGTAATGCTGAATTAAGTCCCTAACGGCCCCTCATACAAAATAGCCTGGTCTCACATAGATAAGTCTCCAGAATGCCCATTGAGTGGGAGTGTGTGTTTGGGTGGGAGTGTGCGTGTGTGTGTGTTTGTGTGTGTAGAGAGTCAGAAGAATCCCATTAAGCGGCTGAGAGGAGATGATCTGTTGCCTTGTATTTTCTGCTGAGCGAAGAACGTCTTGCTCCTGTCTCAACACATTACTAATGACCTGTTCACCAGTTTACACACACACACACACACACTCATACACATACACAGAAACACAAACCCACACACACTCGCACATCCACACTCACCCTCACCCACTCACACACACATTTATTCATTATTCAGTCACACACAAACTCACTTACTCACTCAGCCACACACACACACACACACACTCACACATGCATACAGTCACACATGCATACAGTCACATGCACACACACTTACTTACATGCACACAATACACTCACATGCATGCATACACACACACTCTCAAATCCGAACACATATTCAGCATTTAGTGACTTGCTGTATGTGACTTGTGTTAGCGTTCAGTTCCTATTCAGAGTTAAACTTTATAGAGAGCAAAATCCTGCAGAACAGCCTTTATCATCATCATCAGTTAGAGGGGGAGAAAGAAAATGAGAGAAACATAAAACAGAGACAGAGAGAGAGCATACGAAAAGGTGAGAGGGAGGGAGGGAAGGGAGGAGGGAGACAGAGAGAGGAAACAAAAATAAGAGAGACACAGAGAGAATAAGAGAGAAAGGAAAAAAGTCAGAAGTGAGAATAAGAGAATTAAAGTTGAGTGTGTGTTTATATACCTCCACAGTTGGGACTTTGTTCAAGCTGAACTTCTCCCTTTAAAATCTCAGTCCCCATGATGTTATATTCTCATAAAGTGTGTGTGTGTGTATGTGTATGTGTTGGTAAACCTCACGATATGGGGATTTTGTTAGATACCAACAACGTGGGGACATGTGCCAGTGTGGGGACGTAAAACCAAGTCCCCACAAAGTTAATCACTCTAACATACCCTTTGAAGTCCCCATAATGCTTATATCCTTAAAAATGTGTGTATACCATTTGTTGTGGGGACCCTTTTGGACCTTTTTACCTCCACAGTGGGGACTTTAACCTGATTGCACACTAATAAAGTGAGGATGTGTGTGATTTTGGGGACATAAAACCCACAATTTCTATTCAAGCTGAACTTCTCCCTTTAAAATATCAGTCCCCATAATGTCATATTCTTTAAAAAGTGTGTGTGTGTGTGTGTTAGAGGGTTAGTCCTACAAACCGGGTGTGTAGAAGAGAGAGATTGTGGGATTAAGGGTGGGTTTAGTACTCTAAAATCATTTAGTACTGCACTAAATATAACTTGTCATGAAACCATAGTATGCACACTGACAGAGGTGTGTGTGTCTGTGTGTGTGTAGGGATTAGAGGGCTATACCTGCAGAACTGAAAGATTAATCCCGTATTTAGAGCTGTCTGGTGGAAGCCATCCATGCTTAATCTGCAGGACAGGATTCAGTGCTTCACTTATCATACCACACACACACACACACACACACACACAAACAAACACAATCCCACACAAACACACACATTTCTTTTCAAGTGTATTAGCTGTCGAATGTGTCTCGTCCCTGTATGATGTTATTCCATCTGCTTTTACATAGTGTATGTGTGGAGTGTACTGCATGTGCTGTGTAATCATGGACACACACACACAAATCTCAGGTGTTCCCCGTCTTTTAGGAATATTCAGATCCTCACACATACCTAATAAATTGCCAACACACACACACACACATTACATGCAAATGCACACATGCAAAATCAGAATGCTTGAACAAAACATACGGGTGTTCATTGTGGGGACATTTTCTGTGTGTGTGTGTTTTAATCCCACAGCAATTTAAGCCCCACATTACAGACCACCCATTACATCCAGATGCCAGGATATAAATAAACTAGCACTTATATGTTGTATGAACACACACACACACAGAAAATTTCCCCACAAAATGACAAATCACAAACAACCTAAAAGTGCACTCACACACAAACACACACACACACAGGTCTGAAACAAACAACCTCTGTATCCACATAGAGGGTGTGGGAAGTGTGTAATCATCATACACACACGAACACACACACACACACACACACTCTGTCTCAAGAGACACAACTGGAGTGGATATGAACTGTATTACCTGCAGCTCCCACTTAGCTGTCTGCAGGGCTTTACTGGAGTGTGTGTGTGTGTGTGTGCACGCTGTCGCTGCTCTTCTGTTTGTGCACTCATTCTGCTCGTCTTCCACTTATTCATTTCTTGGTAAATCCCAGCCTCTCCAACTCCTATACTCCTTCAGGTGGAAACACTCACATCCAGTAACAAACACAAGACACACTTGCCACACACGCTCATAACATAAAGTACACGAGAAGCGAGTGACATCATAAACACTGCCGGCCAATCTTCATCTGAAATCCCAAATTGTTTGGTTACCATAGAGATCCAACTCGGATGATGACGCCTTTAATTCAACATTTACAGCACAAATATAGTAACTTATGCCTCCTCTTTTGTGCAATCTTTTGCACAGAATTATATATTTGCCATTATATATTAACCAAATAGCTTAATCCCAAGTTAAAGAAAAAAATTGGTAAGTTAATTGTTTAATTGCTTATATCTAATATTAAAACTTAATATGCATGAGAGTGTACATGCTAAAGTCTAATATTTACATGTACTGTACATGTTAAGTGGTAGAAATGCATTTTTTATTTTGGTCACTCAATTGTCTGAAACTGAAATCAACCTGAAACTTGTTTTGTGTGAACACTGGGCCTGCAGGCCTCCCCTGAGAATAGACAGTTGTACTTGTCATGGCAATTTTAAAATAAGAATTAATTGAAGTCATTAAGAAACACTGCTGACTCAGGTTGCTTTTGGCCACTCGGGTCCATGTTAATTACATCTCGGTTTATAGCTTGGAGATGGACAGAGTCACAGAATCAGCTGCATCTGTTTTTATCTCTGACATTATAATGAACGCCTGACCGAAATTTAATTCTGGATCAGCACTTAGAGTTTACTTCGGGCAGACTACCTCATCACTGGACAGTGCAGACTGTGCAAGTTGTTTTGCTCACTACAGGACATTTACTTCCTGTAAATACTTCCTATTTATTTAGCAAATTGCACATTTTTTAAAATTCTTGTTAAGCCTTGAAAAGTTGTTGAGTGAACAGCTTTAAATGAAAATATATAACAGTGACAAACAGTAAATGTGTGTCATCCCATAAACTGGTTGTGTGATGATGGCAAAGTCAATTTAGTGACAATCTACCGCCGGAAATCTGGATAGAGTGAGTGGAACTGTGAATCAACAGACTTTGTTTAAGCAGCTTTGGATTTGTGACATTCTGCTTAAACGGCTGAATTTCTTATAATGATAAATCCCTCGTGTGCCAGTTGTTCATAATTAGCACAGGTAAATGCCCCCCCAAATCTCCATAAAAATGCATGTGACACAAATTAGAATGTGAAGTTGACAGAAAATGTGTAAACCACTGGATAAAGATTTGGAGCACAGAGCTACAGAAGACATCTTTTTAAGAAACGGTTTTGAAAGTGTTTTTGTTGTGCATATTTATTCTAAATGGTAAAATAATTAAAATAATCCTCAACAAAGGTAAAAAAAAAATGTTTACAGTTACATAGTATTATATTATACAGCTGTTCAAAACCCAATTA
This sequence comes from Distichodus sexfasciatus, assembly GCA_032718565.1. Taxonomy (NCBI): domain Eukaryota; kingdom Metazoa; phylum Chordata; class Actinopteri; order Characiformes; family Distichodontidae; genus Distichodus; species Distichodus sexfasciatus. The sequence continues at coordinate 75,085 of JAVGVS010000291.1, forward strand.
GCCAATGTTTACCTAAGAGCCTAAAAATATTGTCAAAAACGAAAACCTTGATGAATGTCAGGTTCCTCACACAAAAAGTGGGTTTTAAGAACAAATTTCTTTTTAAGAACAGTGGGCCTAAGATTTGACATTTTCTTGCTAATAATCAAATGGCAAACATACTGTACATTAGAGGTGTTGACATTAATTGCATATTCGATGCATCATGATGCAGACGTGGGCGATTCTGCTTCGACAAAATGGTGGACCATAATCGATTATAATGGAGACTTTCAACCGGCTGTCCGCTGCCCCCTAGTGGTCCGCGGTGGAATTGCAGCTGGCCCATGACATGCAATCCAGTTTAACTACTAAAATCAATTTTTTAAAAATTATTCCTGGTTTCATTTTTTAAACATTTCCAGATGATTTGGACATACGGTGGTGTTTGCTTTCTTTTTGTTGTCGTGGTGTGTGTGCCCTTCTGTTTTTATGTTCTAAGGGATGGCCTAATTGTATGTACCTGCTTTATTGGCTGGGATTGGAGCCTGGCCCTTTAAAAGGAGGCCGTCTACATCACCCGGGGCAAATCGGATGGATTTGGGGAGCAGGCTTTTCTTGATTTTCTTGAAAAATACTGCCCACCCTTCCCTGTGTCGGTCCCTGGGACAGAAGCAGTTGAACACCCCTGAATTATGGCTGCACGAACTACGATCCATTGCCAATCTGCGTGCAATGTGAAGTAATGGGCTGCATTGTGATGCATTGAGATGTCATATCGAATCAAATAGTTGACCTAATAATCGTATTTCAATCGAATTGTGAGACCAGTGAAGGTTCACACCTCTACTGTACATATACTGGTTAGCAAATAATACTGAGTGTATTTTAAGGTAATATCTGACAAAGAGTACCACTGACATGTAGATAACCTCAGTGCAAGTTTTTTGGAGTGTATTACCCATCCAACAGTGGCAAGGAAAAACCTCCCTGTGTGATAAACAGGAAGAAAGCACTTTGAGATGAAGCAAGAGGCAGATCCAAAAGGACAGCATTCTCCTCTGAGCCAACGCTGGGTTGAGCTCATGCATTCAAAGTGTGTATATAAGTGTGTGTGCGCTTGTATAACAAAAGATTTATTTATTAGATGTTCCATTAAGGTTCATGGGGTCACTGCAAGCTCCAGGTAACAAGGCCTCTGCAGGACCCTGAAGATCATGGAGAATTGCATGAGTTCCTGCGAATTCCAAGTGATCATAGGAAATCCGACATGGAGTCCTGTCAGAGTCTGCAGGAATTCTGGGGATAAAACTTCTCTGCAGGTCCGGCATGGAAAGCCAAGGGAAAAAAACGTGGGTCTGAGTCCTTACCTGAGTCCAAACTCCAGAAAACTATAGGTGCATAAATTGAGACACATAGGTGTTGAGAATTTGTAGAATGCACAGCAGAATATAAGGTGCACATAGTAGTAATATTCACATTTACAGCATTAAGTAGACGTTCTTACACAGATCTGTTCAATTCTATTTGTGTTTGAATTCTGTTTTTTTGCAGCAGACATTGTCACAAAGCAGCTTTACAAATCAAGTCATATTTATTGTCACATCACTTAATTTAAGCTAAGGTTGTGCATATGATATGTAAAATAAGATATGTACTACATTTACATAGTGGGTATTAAGCAAAGTATGTCAAACGTGCAAATACTGCTGTAATGTTGCTAAATATGCAGCTGTAATATAAATTTTGGCTTTAATATAAATATTAAGAGTTTAAATTAACATTTTAACAAAAATAAAGGGTGTAAGATTAGGGTCAATGACTAAGCAGAGTTCGGCATCCTAACAACTTGGTGCAAAATTAAAGGTCCCATATTACGGAAAAAATGACTTTTTCTAATTTTACTTTTTCACACTTTTTACAGACTCTAAAAACACTGTAAGCTTGATTTAAAAAATTGTGAATTGTGTTAGTATTAATTTACGAATGTCAGAAATTGTGTGCTTAAACAAGCCGTTTAGATTTCTCTCCTACTTCTACGTCACAGTAGGGTACATTTGAATAACTCCACCCTCTTATCTGAGAAGCTCTGCCCACCAGGTCGAACTGCTAGCGCTTCCTGATCCGCCATGTTTTCTTGCAAGCGCTAGTGTAGGAATCACGATGAAGAAGTCTAGCGGCGGAGTGTTGTGTTGAACATGTATGGCTGTATGGATGGTCTGTTAGCAGCAGCCGTGATTATTTTCACGTGAGGTAAACTCTCGCCGTGCTGTATACACCCCAGTTCCGGAGTGGGACGTGTGTGGGCAGCAGCGGCTCATTTGCATTTAGGAATACTAATGAGAAACAGCCTGTTCTGAAAGGGAGTGAAGTGGAGGAGTAAGAAGCAGGTGAAAATGTCTAATCTGAGAGGTATTTACAGCAAACTACTTCAATTCTGTAGGGCAGTTAGAGTAACGGTAGGGTAACAGTTAGGGTGTTTACCCATGATCGGAAGTTTGAATCCTGGACCAGTAAAGGTAACACCGAGCTACTCATGAGCAAGGTAACATCCCAAAGCTCTGCTCCCCGAGCCCTGCCCATGTTAGCTGCCCACTGCTCCTTCACAGATGAGTCAAATGCAGAGGTCACATTTCACTGTGGTGCACTCTGTGCTGTGCTGTGGTGTGTTCACAATGACAAATCACTCACTTTCACTTACATGTAAGAAAGGACAGACCCTCCACAATTTCACAATCTCACTGCAATTTTGACCAATTTCCGCAACCTTTCCGCAATTTTTGACCAATCATTGTCATTTCCCGCAGCAAACTCACTTCCTTATTATGTTTAGAGCTTAGAAACGTGTGTGATAAAATTGCCTCACATTTACCTTCAAAAATAAGTAAATGATTAATGGTTAATAAAATTAATAGTGGTTTTGTTCCCTTCATTTGAATTAACTGTTAAAGAATCATTACAAAGGGGGGCAAAATCACAAATTTTTCTTGCGAAGTGCTGGAGGGACTGAAAGGAGAACAACATGACATAACTTCTATATATTCACATTTAATTTGCATGCTTTGAAGTGTGAAAACTTAGATTTCAGTTCTTGTACATTGATGCAAGATGCAAGATTAATAATTTCCCTACATTAATATGGTGTTGCATGCACATATTGCGTATACATAAATGCAATTGCAGTAATATAAAATAGCAAAAAAATTGGAAACATTTAATTGTATTGATTCAATCACAAAAATCATGAAAATTTCGTGTATTTTTGTTAATAAATTTAGTAAGTATATAGACCTATTTTGTGTTGCTACATCTAGAAAATATGTATCCTGAAGGGAGCCCACAACATGATTGCTGTGATCTAAAAGCTTTTTACAAGTTTTCTTTTCAATAACCAGTCAACAGTAAGCTTTTAGTTTAGTGATATCCTCAAAAAGGCATAAACAGTAAATATTTTATTTATTTTAATATTTGATGAGTGTGTGTGTATGTGTCTAGGTGCACGTGTGCATGTTTGCGTGTCTGTGTGTGTGTGCCCTTCGGCAATGCCATTATCTGAAACCCTGCTGCACTTCGTCAACTGTCTGGATCTCAAGAGACTTCCTCTCTCGCTCTCTGTCCATCTTTCTCTCTATTTTTTGCTCTGTCTCTTCTTCTCTTCATTTCTCTCTCCCTCTTTCCTATGCCAGCTCTCACCTATTAAATGGTGTATGAACTCACTTCGGCCTTGACAACTTTAAAGCCACTTTAAGACCATATGCGCTTATTCAGCAAAATGCTAAACCGCCACCACAGACATCATTTCAGATAGTCTCAAGAGAGGGAAGGATGAGAAACTTTGGTTTAACATCAACATTGTTGTATAAAGAGTTTTTTGCAGAATGAGACACAGAAGTTCACAGAGTTGCTCTGCTCCTTCAAAAATGGAACAAACGTACAGGTTCCAGTTCCATTTGTGATGCCCTGTGAGTGTTGCTGAGGTGTGTTCATAGTAACAAATGATAACTTTCATTTTCACAAATCAAGCACAATAGATATATGTATATTACGTACCTGGCAAGGGTGATACCGTGATCAAGAAGGTGGTTTGCCCAGGGAACGGTTTAGCCATTGCACTCATGTTGAGTGACCCCTGTAAATTCCCCAAATTCAAGATTCTCGACTGCATTATTTGTGGTAACGTTCTCCCCCCCCCCCGAAATTTTAGGGGTCAGTTGGTAGTGTAATGCAGAGGTATTCAATTCCTGTCTTGGAGGGTCAATATCCTGCAGGTTTGCCATCCTACTAGATTTTAGAACCTTCACACCTGGTCTCGGGTAGAGAAAAACCAGAAGAGACTGATCAGGTAAGATGGAAAACCTGGAGGACACCGGCCCTCCAGAACTGGAATTGAATACCCCTGGTCAAAGTCAAAGTAAATTTAATTGTCATCTCTGCTATATACTGTACAAGTTTACAGAGAGACTAGACATCATGGCTCCAGCTTTAACAGTGCAAACAACAAAGAACAAGGTACAATGTCTAATGGGTAGGGAGTTAGCCCCGTGTTTGGAAGGTTTGAAGGACAAACTTGTATAGTCCTTCAACAGATCTCTGGACATCTTTCTAAAAGAGTAGGAGTGGAAGCCTGGTGTCCTACTAGACTCTACACCACCACAACTCTTTTCAAATCTGACCTCCTAATTCTCCCTCTTCTCTAACTGGTGAACTCTCTCCTGCCCTTCAGAATCTTAGCTCCTGTTTGGTGAGTGAACTGGTAACATAACACTATGTTAGTTAGTTGCTAGAGTACTATGCTTTTGGGGAACGCACACCAGATTCGGCTGTATGGTTCTAGCTCTAGCTCATGAATGTTTGTGCTTCGCGCTGCACTACTGATTCGACTGACACAAGTCCCATAGTCTACAAAGAGGATTCAACTCTGTAGGAAGTTCTAAGGATCCCTTATTTGACTGTGGTGCAAACGAACTGTAAGTTATGAGATTTTTAGCAGCTATACTTGCTACTATGGCTGCGTTGATCTTTTAATGAGTTTGAAATGATTATAAGAGGTATGTACGTGATGGGGTTTATATTTTAGTCATGGTGTAGTTAGGACTTGATGGATTTGGGTTAATGGAGACCTAAAATTCATGGCTTGTGAGTTATTTGATTAGTCCGGTTGATTAACCCTGGTATGTCATGAATTGCCCAGCTCTAGATTTCATGCATCCAATCTCGTCTTGAAGACGTGAGATTCTATCTCAAGCGCTGCCACTAAAGCTAAGATGTGATTTCCCTCCATCTTGTCGGCTAAACTAGCAATCTCAAAGAAACACGTTGAAATAGGAATGAACGTGGAAGTGCCCAATGTCACTTTTCGTAACTTAGCAACAACGAGCGCAGAGACAAAGTGCTCTGGAAGTGAGGTTTTGAGTGCTCTCAGCAGGAAAAAACACGTTTGGTGGACACAGGCCCTGAAACAAGTAGAAACTGGTTACCTAGCAGCTCTTGATTTCTGTATCTTTGATTTCTTTACTTCCTGATGCTACTCTGATATAGCCACATTTAAATATGAATGTCCACTCCGGAAGAAACTTTTAGGAAGTCTTTACCTACTCAATTGTTCTGTTTCTGGAAGACATATCAGTCATGTAGAACACTCTGGATAAGAGCCAAATGTCATAAATGTGAAACTAAATAAATGAGTACCTATACAGAACCAGACTCATCTATCCTTGTCACTGGCATTATTATGTCTATTGAACCCAAAAATTAATTTTAGACCAGCACTTACATTTCCACTCAAATTTTCACTTTCCCTCACGCAGACTGAGCCGACTTCATCAGCCGACATCGCTGGGCTGTGAGACACGCTGAATATCAGCTATGCTTCTCTCTTTGAAGGAATGATAACACTGTGCAAATTAGTCTGAAAGCAAAATATAAAGCTTTAAAGTTCAGAGCAAAGAGAGCAAAAGCACAGAGCATAGTTAATATCAACTGTTGTGCTGTTAATAGAAAGCAAAATACACATGCACACACACACACTGAGTCACATCTTGCTGTCTATATGAGTCACTTTCACTGGGAATCATAATAATTAGATCTTAAGAATACAGCTAAACCTAACCTTCACCTTAGTAACCAAACGCAAACCTCTACATGTTTTTGTGCTTTTTCTAATCAAATCTAGGGTTTTTTATAAAACATTTTCAAATTTATGAGTGCTTTATTGTCAAAACTAATATCTACAGTACCAGTGCACAATGTATTGCAATAGAATTTCACTGTGGCCTCCGTGCTCTGGATGGGATTAAATGAATAAAACAAGGAAATGAATAAAAGGAATAAAACAAGACATTACACATAAATAAATAAATCTAAATAATAAGAGGCAAACAAAGGCCTGACAGAGAGTCGAACCTGGGTTGTGGTTATCACAAAAAAAACAGAAAAAACTGACTTTTCCTACCATTTATGGCACAATCAGGAACTCACAAATTCTATTTATCTGCACACAAAATATTTACATGTGTATTTTTGCCTGCATTATGTACTCCAAACTAGGGCTGCAACAACTAATCGATTAAATCTAATAAAATCGACTATTAAGAAAGTTGGCAACTAATTAAATTATCGATTAGTTGAGTCTACGTTATTATACACATACGTACAGTGGCTACACCCTAATGTGGAGGCAGTAAGCTGACCAAAGCTGCAGTATCAGTGAAGCAGCATTAGGCTGGATGCCGACCGCCATAAAAGAAAAATAAGAAGGAGATGAGAACCAGTGCTGTGTCTTGCCGCCACCAAAAATTCAAGTAATTGCATAGAGACGCCTGAATTACATTTTTCAACAGCCAGCATTCTACTCAAAATACAGCCATTTACTTGATTTTTTCAGTGATTATTCCAATGCATGTCCACCGCATTATTGTGAAGCGACTCTCATGCTGAACGTCGTCTTGCGCAAAAATGTAGTTCTTTCCCAGAAATGAATCAAAAATGAGTTATAGGCCAAAATGAGTCCAAATTGGATAAAAAATGGCCACAATTTCAATATTTCCTCATTTGTAATTAGTCAGAAAATGGTAAAGAGTAAAAAATAAATATAGAACAATAGAAACAGACAGTTTGGTTTATTAAAAAATGCTGGAAAATGATTTTTTTTCTTCTTTTTATCCAATTACTAATAGATTAATTGAAAAAAAATAATCAAAATAATCCCTATTTGCAGCCCTACTCCAATCCTTTTCCAAAAGACAAAATCTCTCGTGATTGATTATATTATATTTGGGTCATAGCATATGCCAGCACAGCACAGACGGCGGGTGCAAAAATCTCTGGTGGACTTCCAAACCTTGAAACACTCATATAAATGCAGCACCATGTCAGTGTCACGGCTGCGTTGTACGTGTTTCATTATCTCTAAAATATCCCATCAGCAGCGGAGTGTGAAAAGAAGCTGACCGTTGATGAACGGGTTAAGGGGTGACTAGCAAATTGCGGCCGGCCGTGGTGTACATAATTAAACGGTGAGAGAGTCTAGCTACATGGTAGGGGTTACTAATAAATTGGATGGTGGCTGTGGTTTCAGCTACAGTGTGCTCGAAGACTTGTAAAAATAAACACAGACCACATTGATTATGCAGGGTACTCTGGTCTATCAGTTAAACTGAAAAACAAAATGTAAGTGATGCAAAATGATGTTATTAGGTATTTGTTAAATGCATTTCTCCACCCTCATATTGATAGCAATGAATGTAAAAATGTAGGATTGCAGCCAGTATCTCTCAGTGGAGTGGAGCAGTTAAAATTAAATCACATGTTTAATGCCATGCACAGCTTAGTTCCCAAATATTTATGCTCTCATATAAAAATGGTTCATACATAGCATAATCATCACACTAGGGCAAGTGTTTGTTCAAGTATACTGTAGTGCTCAGAGTCAATAATGCAGTCAGAAGTACTATGTTCTACACTGGCATTATGTTATGGAATAGTTTGCTACTTTTTAATAAAATTTTTAATATCAGACTAGCTCTTAGAAGTCATGTTAAAACCTTTTTATGAAACAAAATTAACCCGTGTCCTTTCGCAGAGTAGTTATTTTTTACTTTATATTATTGTCCTTTTTGTGTGTGTTCTATGTTTTAAATCTTGTGTTATAATGTTGTGTTTAATGCATATGTCTTAAGGATCATATTGGAAATAAGTGTTTTCACTTTAACATGTTATCCTATAGCTTGTGATCTAAAATATAGTTCCATTTGACAGCAAAAGAATCAGATGGACAACCTGTCATATCTAGAATTATAGAAAAATACAAAATATAGAAATTAAGATAATGTTGGGCTATTTTAACAGTCCTAAGCACGTGGCACATGTGATTCAGGCTTCCAAATAAAATTTATAGAAACTGATTGGAAAAAGGGGGTGGCATGGTGGCGCAGTGGTTAGCGCAGTTGTGTCACAGCGAGAAGGTCCTGGGTTCGATCCTTGGGTCATCGTAGGGCCTTTCTGTGTGGGATTTGCGCGCTCTCCTTGTGTTTGCGTGGGTTTCCGCTGGTTGGCTCCTTGGGTTTTTCCCTTAGTCGAAAAGCATGCAATATAGGTTAATTGGTGTGTGTTGCTTCCCGCTTTGCGCCAGTAGTTCCCCCCGGGATAGGCTCCATTTCCACCTCCCCCCCCCCCCCCCCCACCGGGAACCTGGTTGGGATTAAGCAGTTTGGATAGGAATAGTTGCAAAAAGGGTTGCATAAATTACGACAAGGGTATATTCTGGGTAACACTTTTCATTCACATTACTAACCAGGCTTGCACTTTGGCAGACTGCTAATTTAGTGGCACATTTGTTAATTAAAATCAAATGAGAAACAGATCTGGAGTAATATCGTTTGGAAATCAGTATTTTGTCTAAAAATGGCATAAATGTAAATGTGCTTTGTGCATATGTTACACTGACTGAAGAATAGAGACTTACACCAGAGTGCTGTGCAGATGGCTATCCCTGAATACAAATGACGCTGAACACTAATTGAATGTGGAAGTGTTAGCACAGTCAGTATGCATAAGCGTACACTAAGCATTGTTGCCCGCAGTGCAATGTGCCAAATCACATAATGTGCATCATCTTAAGCCAGGTCCAAGGTTGTCATTCTGAATATGCTGAAGCATGACTGCTAACATAACTGGATTGGTTGAGGATAATGTTACTGTGGGGATAATGTAGCTGGTGAAGTACAAACTCGAAGGGTTGTGGATAATGTTTCTAAAGGAAGAATGTTGTTGTTAAGAGATTAGTGAAATAACTGATAACATGTCTGGTATGGGATACTGTGAGTGGTAGGATGATATAGCGAAGGAAGAGATGTGAGGGTTTATGCGGTGGACAGAATGACGTGTCAAGGCCATCGTAACGGATGAGGATAACATGCTTCCTAGGTAATGACATGGTCTGGTGTGGGGGTCATGTCTGCCCTGCTTGGGGGATAACAAGACCGGTGGAATAAATCATCTCAGATTGAAAATACCACCATTAGTAAGAGATAATGAAGGTGAGTTATTATTTGTCATTATGGACACACCACAGCACTACAACCAAATATGACCTCTGCATTTGACCCATCCGTGAAGGAGCAGTGGGCAGCTGACATAGGCAGCACCCGGGGAGCAGTGCTTGGGGACGGTACCTTGCTAATGAGTACCTCAGTGATACCTTTACCAGTCCTGGGATTCGAACTGCCCTAAAGCACCGCACCCAACGTGATAATCTGAAAGGTACTAGACAATATTAACACTAGAAGACCATGTGACTTGTACTGGATAATCAGTATAGGACATAGCCTTTGGTTCAGTTTTATTATTGAAAATGTATCGTACGTGACTGGAAGCATGGACATTTTAAAAGTAACAGTTGAAACGCAGATGATGTCTGAGCTACACAAGCATATTTTCAACCAACATGGCTATCTATGCAGAAATATGTCATTAATTGTCTGCTTATGTAATGCAAAAAATTAGAAGGGCCTACAAGGGCAAAGGTATCTGCCTTTCATCGACAAGAAGTTAGTGCATATTTTTGATGATGCCTCAAATATCAAGACGATTTGACTTACCTCGTACCTTTCTTCATCCAAGCAATCCACTGTCTTCTTTTTGCAAATGATATTCAACTTTCATTGACATTTACAGGTTCACAATGTGCAGAACAAATCACAGTCACTCATTATATAATATGGAAAATAAAATATAAATAGCAGACTAAGGTCTGAGGGGATCAAAATGAGAAGTTTCTGCTCTTGTTTTGCATGAACTGGTTTGAACTCCATTGAAATGTGACATTTACAGAAACTGAAATCAAACATTAGACAAATAACAGGCTGTGTCTAGCGCTACTCGTAGTCTTGAAAGCTCACCTGGTATTGATGTTGCCGTTTCATATCACTATTCTTTTCTTTGAAATGACAATCTGTACTCAATTAAAAGGAGAAAACGTATAGCAGCTCCTATGAATCACAAACGACTAACTGTTGAGATTTTTTATTTTTTCCTCCAAACACACACGCTCTTCTTGGATGGTGTTGGTTTTAAGGCAGTAGGTGGCGTAACAGTAGGGTGGTCGCCCTGTGATCAGAAGGTCGCAGGTTCGAATCAGTAAAGTTACCACTGAGGAACTCATGAGCAAGGTACCGTCCGCAAGCACTGCTCCCAGGCGCTGCCCTTGTTAAGTCCCCACTGCTCCTTCACAGATGGGTCAAATGCAGAGGTCACATTTCGTTGTGGTGCACTGTGTGCTGTGCTATGTTCACAGTTACAAATCATCACTCACTTTCACTCTAGCTGTTAAATCCTTCCTCCAGCGCTACCACCAGTGGATTCTTGAGCAAGACCCTTGACCCTTAGCTCATGTTTACACATAGCTGGGTATTTACATAAACGGCTGTTTCCCCCGCTCTGCTTTTATTAAGTTTTCATTTTCAAAGTATTCATTTACATTTACATAAATATGCCGTCAAGAGCATTATGAGCACGCCAAACCTACATGCTGCAGTGTAACAAGAAGCATAAAGTTATGTTAGCCAATCAGAATCCTGAAAACAACAAAACAATGAATGACACAACTTCCTTTTCCAATAACGATCAGACAAACCAACTGTATACAAATGTCACACAGCTGACGCTAATTTTCTGTCGCATTCTGTGATGTTTGAAAACGTATGAGGTATTTAAGACACACACACAATAGAACTAAACACATCATAATTTTAAGAATACTGCATTTCACTTGTTTACACAGATTCACAGAATCCAGTGTTTTGAAAAACCTTCACTTTGGAGGACATTTAAAAAAAATATCCATTTGAGTTGGGTAAAAATCTGTTTACGTGTTAACAAAAGGCCCAAGCGTATAAAAATATGTTTATAAAAATATCTAGATAATTTTAGTATAATCATGCCCTTAATTATGCCAGGAGGACTGTTTTGAATAAGATCAGAGCCAGGATTTTAGGGTAAAGAGCCAAATCTGTTTTTATTGACTAAGGTAGGGACTAATGGAGCCTTTAATCTAATTTTACTCCATCACCCTGCAAAACATGAAAGTTTACAACAATGAGTTAAGACTCTCCCTGTAACTAAGAAATTATAGTTGCCCGGGTAAGACCATCTGCTAAATGCGGTAATTGTAAATACCTGGAATTCTCCATCAGTTTTCTAGAAGAAGAAGAATCCTTTTGGATGAGAAGTGAAACGTCTTCTGGAGAAGTTGGTGGCGTAACGGTAGGGTGTTCGTGTCTGTGATCTGAAGGTTGCAGGTTTGAATCCAGATTGCCACTGAGGTACTGATGAGCAAGGTACCTTGGGGGCGGTACCTTGGGTTGGTCAAGTCAAAGTCAACTTTATTGTCATCTCTGCTATATACTGTACAGATACATAGAGAGACGAGACGACGTGGCTCCAGGTTATTTCCAGTGCAAACAAACAAAGAACAGTAGAACAGAGAATAAATAGGCAGTGGCACAACTAGGCACATGGGATAGACAATTAATACTAAAATATACATTAAACATTATACATTTTAAACCAGACAATATACAATATACATTTTAAACTAGACAGGGATTTCTTTTTTTTTTTTTCTTTTTTAAAAAAAAAATATATATATATATATAATTAGAGGCTACTGCCCCCAAGCAGTTTGTTAGCTGTGTGTTGCTGGTGTGTTCACAATGACAAATAATCACTCACTTTCACTAAAAGTCCAGCTCAAGCGCTCAAGATTACCTTGTCCTGAATGACTGAGGAGGAGTTCTGATGGCTAGATCAAGCTGGAACAACTTGGAGTTAAAGGTCTGGCTCAAGGGCTCAATTGTTGGACTGCTGTAAGCAGGACAGAGCCTCCAACCTGCAACTTCTTGATCCGTAATCCTACCACTAGATCACAATGACATAGTTTCATGAATTGTTCATGAAAATACATTGTATTTTATGAACTATTCATGAAGTGGTTCTTACCTGTTTTACCGTGCTTGCCTTCTCCTGTTTACAGTAGACTGTCTTGTGATTTTGACCTTATTTGGCCTCTTGGAGCTTGTCTCTGACTTTATATTTTGTGTTTTTGACCCTTGCCTCTCTCTGGTTTTGGCAGATGCCTGATATAAAAAATATAATTGATTTTACTTGAACTCCACACCTGGCACCCTGGTCTGTTAACCTGACATTGTGCAGGATATTTTTGATGATTTGATGGGCTCACTCAATATGTCCCACCTTCCTCCACTATTGATTGCTTTCTGATGTTATTTTTTATTTATTTTTTTTTCTTGAATCACCTGAATGCACCCTTGACTTCTGTAGGGTAAGTGAACGGTGAGAGCAAGGCCTTCCTGTGGGTGGAACCGTTCCACTGAGCTGAGGTCAGCTTTGCATAAAGACTATGATAAGCACGGATATAAACCATATGTTGGGGCTTATTAGCCGCTTCACTGCATCTCCTCCAACTGAGATATGTGACAAAATTCTCTGATGCATTATGGGATTGAATGCTGCTTCCCTGCCTGAATGGATCAGGTATCATCGGGTTGACATTTGTGTGTGTGTGTGTGTGTGTGTGTGTGTGTATACCATGTTTTTATGCGTTGCGGGGACCTTTTTGGGCCTTTATGTCCCATAAAATCACCTTTAACTGTTTTTTGGGCTTTGTGGGGACATTTGAGAGGTCCGCATGAGGAAAAATGACTTTATAGAAAATGTGCAAGTTTTATTTGAGAAGCTAAAAGAGATAAAAGAGGTGCATTTGGTTACTGAGGTTAAGGTTAGGGTTAGGATTAGCTGTAGAGGTAAATACATCTAATCATTATGGGAGTCTATAAAACGTCCCCACAGTGATAGTTGTACAAGTGTGTGTGTGTGTGTGTGTGTGTGTGTGTGTGTGTGTGTGTGTGTGTGTGTGTTTATGTGAGAGAGAGAGAAACACAATGTGACAGACCAAGTCGAGTTCCTCGTCCTATCCTCCTGGAGCATTCAATAGAATTCCTGCCTACATACATTATTGACTGTAAGGAAGAGTACAGAAGCTAACACAACCAGCCACACACACACACACAGACACGAGACACAGCAAAGCCACAACAACTTAACACAGTGTGTTTTTACATGACAATAAACAACATCTACTAACACTTATGACAAGTTTAGTTGTTCTTGTGTACAGCATCATCCAGAATCCTCCTCTTTTCAGTCCTGAACTAAAGCATTAGTTTCAACATCAAGGCCTTTTGATTGATTTAGTTATAGGATTGTGAACAGGCTGCAGTATGAATATATATATGAGAGAGAGAGAGAGAGAGAGATGAAAGAAAGAAGGAAAAAGGAGATTGATACAGCAGAGAGAGAGATCGAAAGAAAGTGATATAGTGACAGAGAGAGAGAAACAGACAGATAGATGGAGATGGACAGAGAAAGAGAGGGAGAGACACACACACAGACAGAAATCGACAAAAATAGAGACAGAGAGATTGAGAAGATGGAAGGAGTTGGAGATAAAGAGAGAGAGACAAACAGATGGACAGACAGAGAGAATGGTAGAGAGAGAGAGGGAGGGAGGGAGGGAAACAGATAGACAGACAAAAGGAGATGGACAGAGAAAGAGAGGGAGAGACACACAGACAGAAATCGACTAAAATAGAGACGGAGAGATAAAGAGGACTGACAAAGAGAGAGAAGAAAGAGACAGAATGAGACTGACAGAGATACACACAGAGAGAGTGAAAGCCCTGACATAGGCACATAGAGATATGAAGAGAGAGTTTGTAATAAAAAAAGATAGACAGAGAGAGAGAAGGAGGGAGAGAGAGTTTCACCTTAAAGTGAGAACAAAAGGCAGAAGTGAGGACTGGAGAAGCTGTGAACACCTGCAGCTAAACCGAGGAGATGTGATTACTGCAGTGAGTTTGTACGGGTTATTGTACAGACTGACAAACTTGGCGTGAATCCCTGCTGAGGTTTGACACACATTGCTCAACCAGAGGAAGCACCGCAGGTCTGCCTGGGACAGCACACAAGAGGCCATGAAGCTGTCGTCGAAAATATGTCTAGATGAGGTACACAGGCCACAAGAAATACAAACAGTAAATGACCACAGCGTAGGGCTCAATGCAGGAAGGAGTGAGCACAACGTTGAAATGAAGAGAGAATTTGGATGTGTCACCATGATAAAAGTGAGTAAATATTTGTCAATATGAACACACCACAGCATTTGACCTATCTGTGAAGGAGCAATGGGCAGCTTTTGGCAGCACCTGGTGAGCAGTGCTTAGAGACAGTACCTTACTCATGAGAACTTCATTGGTACCTTTACCGGTCCAGGATTCGACTTTCCAATCACAGGGTCAACTCCTTAACCATTACCAACGCTACCAACTGCCCCAGCAATGTTGTGTTGCTGTAGTTTGATGGATCGTCACACCTCTTTTGTAGTAGTTGACAATGGCAAACTTGTGGCAAACATATTCTGGCAAACTCCACTGTTTGTCACAAATTAAGTGAAAGTGAGTGATTATTTGTCATTGTGAACACACCACAGCACAAATGTGACCTCTGCATTTAACCCATCCATGAAGGAGCAGTGGGCAGCCAACAAGCGCCCAGGGAGCGGTGCTTGGGGACGGTACCTTGCTCATGAGTACCTCAGTCGTAACTTTACTGGCCCTGCGACCTTCTGATCATGGGGGCGAACACGCTACCGTTGCGCCACCAACTGCCCAAATTAACCACACGTTTGCCGCAAAGCTGCTGCAAAATTGTTTGTAAGGGTGCTGTTGGCCCATTCTTGAAGGAGCAGTGGGCAGCTTTAGGCAGCAGTGCTTGGGGACAGTACTCATAAGTAAGGATGGCACCGATCTGATACGTGGATGGGATCAGTATCGGACTTTAAAAAGTGGTATTGTGTCATGTTAACACATCAGCGGAGAACCTCAGTGGTACCTTTCCCAGTCCAGGACTTGAACCAGCAACCTTGGGGCAAACTCCCTAACCGTTACACTACTCCAACTGTAGTGTAATGAAATATGAAATTGCTAAAACTAAGGTAATTTAAAAAATATATCTGGAAAATGACTGTTACAATTTAAAACAGTATCTGAACAGTGTTGAAAATCAAGTTGTTATAATTGTGTCTGAATCTAGGACACGAGTGTTCCAAAAGCCTCAAAACAGCTTATTAAGCACGGGAACAACTCAGCGTGTAAAGCAGAGAAGTGAAACCAAATCAATTTCATTTTAGGCTTGAAATTGAATCGACTATAAAATGGGAAATAAATGGTCTACTGCCTGATGGTTTATGAGTGTGCTGGAGAAAGCTGACTGAGTTCACATAAGAGCAGATGGATCTGTATTGATGATTCCTTCTTGTTCATTGGTTTAAACGTCTTGATTCTATATTCTATATTATCAGACATCGAAGCAGGAGGTGAAGGAAATGGCCACATGGCTAGTTTGGGGAGAAATTTGTACATTTGGAGATCTGGAGATATAAAGTAGTGTAGATGTGTAGTTTTGTACCAGCAAAGGTGAGTCATTTCCGAATCTCTGGACTTCTTTTATTCTGCAGCTCCTAAACTCTTGAGTTATGCTGTTGTTTCAGGGACCAGAAATTCTCTCGTAAGAATGTAAAACATTTCAGAAATCGCTGTGATTCAGTGCTAAATACCTAACACAAAATTTCCAAAATGATCAACAGCATTTTACATGTGGAATGTGGAGAGCTGTTGTACTGTCCATCTCGTAGTCCTATGTGTATTGTTTGTGTGTGTGTGTGTGTGTGGGTTTACCCATGCATACACATCTCTGCGAGGACCAAACCTTTCCACATGTGGTGTTTGTGAGGATCAGCTTCTTCATTAAAAGATAGGATGTGTCAGAATTTTGCGACTTTTTGAAGTGATTTTTGCATGCAGGATTCGGCCCTTATTAGAAAGTTTTGACATTGAGTGAAAGTCCTTACAAAAACAATCAGGAATAAATAAAGGAATAAATAAATTGTGTGTTTGCTGCAAATGAAAGTAAAGTTTGAAGAAAACATTCATCATTTTTTTCCATTAAAATCATTATTTCTATCTCTGATAATGTCTGCATGTCCTGCTTATTTGCTATATTACCTATTCAGACTAATTTCATGTGTTTTTCCATTGAAGACAAGAAAATGGTGTGATCCAAAACTTTTGAGTCATAGTGTATGCATATATGCTTACTGTGTCCTTATTTGTTCTCTTTCTAGTAGAGATGACAAAGTTTATTTTGACTTTGATCTTGTAATCTTGTGTGATTTTGCCTTTATTAGATAAAGCCATGTCCTAATATTCATAAAAATACATTTTCCCACTAGGCTTTTCTTAAGCCCACTCCGGTCTTACGCAGAATTTCATTAAAAGATGACTTTTATTGCAGCTTTTTGGACACAGACGGAGCTTTACACTAAATCTGAGGATTTCTCTACAATCTGCACTGATTGTGTAATTTAGCCCCATACTAGTCTCAACCGGTGTCCAGAAAACCCTCCCGAATTGAAGCGTCAGCTCCGCTGAATCTTAAGTGTGTCAGAGTCTGGTGAAGTTAGTGAAATGCGGGATCCCTGTGCAGGCTTTTCCTCTGCGCTCCCCGGAGTCGGGCTCGATCTCACTTTGAAGCCTCTCCTGAGCGTGAGCAGCAGCGCATTCCACTGCGATTTAGGCATAACTGCAGCACTTAAGAATCTCTCCTCGTCTCCCGCTTTCACTTAAGACGCACACCACGGGGCAAAGGCAGCGGAAGAAAGTTGAAAGCGCTTTTGAAAATTCCCCCGTGTGTGTCGTGGTCGGATGGGGAGGGTGGGAAACGAGGCCCACCGCTCCTTTGGAGGAAAAAAGAGCTTTATACAGGACTCATTTAATTATCCCCCCATTTGAGGAGGAGGAGTATGTGAAGGTGTCAGTTTGTGGGTTTTGCTTCGCTTTGATAGTTCAGGCCGGCTCCGGGCTTGTATCGGGGGAAGGAATATCGACATGACATGTTTCTATTAAAGCTCATTATTCAGACGAAGATGTGCCAAATAATACAGCTTTGCTTTATGAAAAGGATCAGTTCCAGATTAGCCTTGCTGTGCCAGTTCATATTGCTGGCAGCAGCTCTGTTGTAGTGGGTGGACATTGTTCATTTACCATCTGAATTGCTTTCATTAGGGAAATAATAGACAACGCACCTTGAAAACACTTGAACGCTCATAGACATCATTTGCAATAATTGTTGCTTTAATATTATTTTCAGCTTTTCAGCTGATGTTATTTTTGTTAATCGCTCTGCTCAATCCTTTCAGCCAAATGCCAAAGATATCCATTAATCATCCATAACATTATGACCATACACTAAATATTGAGCAGATCTGAGCTTACGCAGCTCTATACCCAACAACTGTGATGCTCTAAGTGTTCTGACACCTTTCTATCAGAACCAGGATGAACATTTTCAGCTATTTGAGCTACTGCAACTGACCACTGCTGAGCAGGAACATCGCACAAGAGCTGCAGTTTTAGAGATGCTCTGAGCCAGTCGTCTGGCCATGTTCCCAATTTGGCCTTTGTAAAGTCACTCAAATCCTCACGCTTGCCCAGTTTTAATGCTTCCAACACATCAACTTCAAAGACAGAATGTTTACTTGCTGCCTTATAAATCCCACGCTCCGCCAGGTGCCTTTGTAAATAGGCAATTTTTACATTACGACCACTTATCACCTGTAAGTACTACATACTTTAACCCACATACTGTAGGTTATATTCAGAGGTGTCAAAGGTACCTGCATTCTTCAAGTAGTAGTATACAAACGTGTTTAAAAAGGCTGTAGTAAATGTTGAAGTATTGACTCGACTTCTTTACTCAAGTTAAAGTGAAAAGTACAGGCTCTAAAACATACTTAAAGTATAAAAGTATAAAGTAGCCTTGTGAAGGACACAACCAGCATTTTAAGGCAAAGCTGACGGGACTCCATGTCCAAGCGTTATGTAGAGCACAAGCAGAGAAAAATAAAGTCACATGATACATAAAGCTGCATTGTTCATTACCATCATTATACATGATGACTGCTCTATCATAAACACATCATACAACAAATATTATAGAGCTGTAAAGAGCGCTGGAGAAATAAACTCAACTCAACTGAAGTGAATTTGGTGGAGCTGAGCTTCTTTCTGCACCGCAATCACCACATCATTTCCCTCCGAGTCGCCGCCTGCTTTTAGTGTCTTCTTCTCTCTCTCTCACTCACTTTATCATGTCTATCATGTTGTGCGTCATGTGAAAAGACCAATACACCAATGGGATTGTCTTTTCTGTGCGTGTTCACTACGTTTTGAAGCCTCAACCAATCAGTCAAGTTGTCTGGATGGCACACGTTATTTATAAAAATGCATGGCAAAATGGCCTGATAAATATCATTTAGATGAAACCAAACAAGAGTAACGATCCTGATTTGAAAAAAGTATGGAGTAGAAAGTATGGATATTCATGCTAAAAATGTACGTTATAAAAGTTAAAAGTTGGCACAAAAATAAATACTCAAAATTACAGTAAAGAAGTGTTTGTACATTGTTACTTCCCATCTCTGGTTATATTACAGATGATGATGAAAAGATTATGAGTTTTAAGTTTTTTGTGGCATCAGAGGTTAACTGGCAAAAACCTGCAAATAGCAGATATTGGCCATGTCAAATAGAGGAAAGCTGGAATAACATAAAACTGTGAACTCAAATGAGTCAGTGAGATAGCCACTATTTTTATGATTTACTTTTCCAATTTAGAATCAGTTTGCCTGTGTTTTTTAGCCACTGGCTACATTCTTCCCGTGTTTTTAGATTACCCATGTTAAATTTGCTTGCTGTACGAACATTCATCTGTGATTAAAACTCATACAACTCAGGGTATTGATAAAATGTTTTCTACTTGTATCCAATCATTACACTTGTCTTTCATCCCACAGTCAACCAAAACAAAGGCAACCAGATATGTGAGAGGTGAGCATGTATTACACTGCTCCCATTTGAAAGTGAAAGTGAGGGTGCGTAATGTGCCCTCTGCATTTAACCCATCTGTGAAGGAGCAGTAGGCAGCTAACATGGGCAGCACCCAGGGAGCAGTGCTTGGGGCGGTACCTTGCTCATGAGTACCTCAGTCGTACCTTTACTGGTCTGGGACCTGGGACGAACTGGCGACCGTCTGATCAGCGGGCGAACTCCGTAACTGTTATGCTACCAACTGCCCGTTGATTGATGTATTTTGTTAGATGGTCATTTAGAGTCCTAATATCCAGATTGATTTCCTTTACCGGGACAGTTTCCCCGCAGCATCTTGGGGTTAGGAGCCTTGCTCTTGGGCACAGTGATGGTAGTTCTGGCAGTAAGACGCAGCTGGATTTGAAGCAACAGCGTTTTAGTCTATGGGTGTGTATCGTATCACTAAGGCACCACCACCCACAATTTAATTTTTCCGTTTTTCTGGCTCAATCTAATTACAACATTAGGCATGTGTTTGCTCAACAATAGCTCAGCAATTTCTTCTGTTTCATCACATTTAATCCTTAATAATTCTTTACCTATTTCATTCCCTGAGTCACTCAGCGTCACACCAAGCCGTAGTTAACTTCACGTGGTGGGTGGTCAAGTTAATGGATACTCACCTACAGAACGAGAGGTTGTAGGTTCAAATACAGCTTTATCCTACTGCTACCACTACCGCCATTAAACCCGAAATGCTCTTAGTAAACACTCCTTCTTATTAGGAAATGTTAATTAATCTGGATAAGATCATCGGAAAAACGCTTTAAAGGTGCACTTCATTATTATAATGTTAGTAGAGCAGGTGCCGTATTAAAAATGTCGTCTATGTAGTGATTTACTACAATCGAGATTAAAATTTCCAGTTCAAATCCCAGTCCTGTAATATTCAATGTCAGATTTAAACTTGTCATACCTTGTTCCATAATAACTTATTATTATTATTATTATTATTATTATTATTATTATTATTATTATTATTACACACAACATAAGTTCACAAACACATATAAAGATACAGTTACACACATGCCTTAAAGCAAGCCCTGGCTGACAACACAACACAAAAAAGAGGACAACACTACCACTGTGATATTTCCCGTCTAATGAGTCTCATTGAAATAAGTGTAATAATAGGAGATGGATTTCAGACATTTATAGCTAAAATGTTTTATGTAAATCCCTTGCTCAGTGTTTCTCCCCATGGCATCTAGACGTCCAACAGTTAATGCGTTTTGAAGAGAGTGTGACTCGAATATGAAACTTGAATTTGCTCCAATGCTGATGCAAACCGTAAAATATCTCAACAATCACCGTCTCCCTGCCAAGCTACAGAGATTTTCAGTGATGTTTTCTCATTGTTCAGGTGTATTAGGCCCAACTCAGGCCTTAATCTTTGTGGGGAATGAAACACGCAAAACACTACATTATTTTCTGCTCTTAGCGTGACGTAAGGCCCTCATACGCCTTTTCAAAATGAATAGCAAACAAAACTCCGGCTCCAGATTCCCCATTGACGTGGATGAATTGTTTTTCAAACAAATGGAGCCTGTATTGACAATTTCTGCCTAACATGAGTAAACCCAGGACATGTACACTGAACACACAGAGCGCAAAAGTCACACTGATGTTTGGTTTTTCAGCACATATACTTCTACATATGGTGAGTTCACAGATGTTCAGGAACGTTCCAGTTCAGTGAAGTTCTGACCTAATTTCGTTTCCTCTTTGACGTACAAATAAACATGTCAGTCAAAAACCCTGTGCAGAAAATTTTGCGGGTAAATATATTAGAAATGGCCCTGATCCAATACGTGGAATGGATATCAGTCTGATAACGACTCAAATAGCTGGATCTGGTATCGGTGGCATTGGGGCGATCTATGGAGCCGATCTGTAAATACTTGCACGCATGCATGGAACTGGCACTGCAGTAATGCTGGTTTATTGTTCGAAATTCGCAATAATTCCTACATTTTGAGCAGAACAAGCAACGCAACACACTGCAACCCCAAAAGCAAATCATGTGATTATACTGTCTAATTTCCTTAACGCCAGCTCTCGCTCGCAATCTCCGTGTTTCTAATGGTTTTAGCGCTGCAGGATTAGGGGCCATCACAAAATTACACAACTGTGTTAAAATGATAAAAATTGGTATCTGACATAAAAACCAGTGGTCAGCTTTTTTTTTGACAGCATCCGGGGAGCGGTGCATGAGGATAGTACCTTGCTCATGAGTACTTCACTGATGCCTTTACCATAACCGTTACGCTACCAACTGTGCCATTATTACATTTATTCTTCACACCTTAAAAGCAAATCACTTCTAAAGTACATCATGAAAGTGATTGTGAAACTCGCGTAAATCAAAAATCTGTCAACGTACTCAACGTATGAACATGTGAAAGGTTTGAGTAAAACATTAGCTGGGCTCAAGGTTAAAAGTCACCACTTTTCTTTAAAATAAAATATTTTTAAAAGAAAATAAATAGATTTGAATGAAATTAAATTGTTTTATCAGAAAGTCTGATTTTCACATGTGTTTCTGATGCAATAACTAATGTTTGTTAAAGATAAATCCAAGATACTTGAACGAAAGGAGGATGTTTGAACATCAAATCCTGGAAGCAAACACATCACAACAAGTTCTCACATCACAGCAGTGTCAGAATGGATCACATACCAAGCCTTTGGTCTTAGACTGAATGGATTAGTGATGGAGAAAGTCCATTGACAGAGTAAATTATAGCAAGATTAGTTTTAATCCCTCTCTGGATAGCAAAATCATGTGTTCACTGACAGAGAGAGAGGGGGAGCGAGAGAGGGAGGGAGAGAGAGAGGGTGCTTCTCCCATAATGACTAGACGTAACCAAACCTTAACCCCAGCAAATCTTTTCACTTTCTTTGCTATTTTTTCCTTTTTTAATCCCATTAGTCAATGCAAATCTCAAAGTGAAGCCACACAAATTAGACAAGTATCCTATCTTTTAGGGGCCTAACAAATACCTAAATATCTCACCCAGTACAATGTAGCATTTCAGCATCACCGTCACAAGGTGCAATAGTCACAGGTCATTCAATGTCAAAAAAGTCAAATTACATCAAACACGTCATGCTACATCTATTTTTACTGCATTACAATTGGGGAAAATGGCCAGTTCTCATTTTACACAAATAAGCTTCAACAGAAGTCATAATTTTCCCTGATGCATACGTTTTAAGAAAGTATATTTCAGGGACAATGTACAACGTTAATTTTTAGCTATATATTTATTATATCTTATATTTTACAATGTAATCTTCTTTACATGGAGTCCACTGACTGACACCTGTATTACTGTACTTGACCTTCATTTTAACATTCTATTTTGATACAGTTAGGCCCTCTGTCCAAACATGTTTTTTTGCACGGCGAGCGGTCAAAAACTCACTTTCAGAATGTTCTGTGTGACTTATTCTATTTATATATTTTACATACTTTTTACTTATGTGTCTTAACTGATCAAACTCTAGAACCTGGAGCACTGTTGTTTCGTCTCTCTATGTACATGTATAAATAACGTTTACTTTGACTTTGTTTTTTCTGCGCGTTCCTCAGCGTTTGTTGTTGCTAAATTACAAAACACGCCATCAGAGACTTTCGCGTTTGTTGCTATTTTATGTAAACATTGTAATGTCTTCCTTAGAGATCAGTAGTTTAGCTGACTTAAAAGAGATTATCTTTACAATGGAGAGAAATCGCACCTTGGCATTAGCAGCAGCGTTTGAACTAGTAAGCTCCTCCCGTTGCTCCAGATATGCCGCCATTGTTGTTAGTGAGTTCTTGGCTGTGTATGTCCCGCACCTTCCTCGATCGATTTTGATTGGCTAGCAAGAGAGAAGTGACACTGATGAGCCCAGCGCTGTTGTAACAGTTGAACGGATTTCAACTTGAGTGCTGTGGTAAAAAGCGTCTCCACCGTTTTTTTTTCCGCTGAAGCTCATAGGATTTGTATTAAAAATAGGCCTGCCGGTGCAAAAACTGTGTTTGGTGGACACAGGACCTTAGAGGTTTAAAATCCAGATTTTGTACCATAGCACTTTTTCTCATGAAGGCCAGCAAAATTATTTCCTTCCATTTCTTCTGGCTTGTTGACCCAACATCCAAATCATTAACTCTGAAAGCAAAGCAGTACATAAGTCATGACCGCACTGTTTTCATTGTTTCACACAGTGTGTTATCGTCCTCCAGCCCACACAGTCAACTCACTCTCCTCAGCCTATGCTCAGGGTCCTCGAGTCTTATTTATTTATTTTTTATTGTGTGATTCTGACGTCCGTTAGTTTGGTTTGTGTTTTTTTCCCGCCTGGGCCGAGAGTGTGGGTCTGTGCATCGGCCTATTTCACAGCAGCGTTACACAAGTGTCTGTTTATGAAGGGCCTTGAGTTTGAAGGATTCCAAATAACAGATTGAGCTTTTCGGCTCCCAAGTTGGCAAATCTTACAATCCTGCAAGCTGGTGCGCTCATTTAGTGCCTCTAAGCGGAAAGTAATAGCCCAAACCCTGCACAGACTGACTCATTAAAATTCTTGAGATTGCAGGCAAGAAATGTTGTGGCATTACAGGCAGATTGTGGATGCATGCTTTTCTTTAAAGATGAAATTCTAAAGCTGTGATGGTGTCCTGTAGAGCTGGGCGATTCATGACTCAGCCAGGTTAATCGCCAAAATCCATAAAATAACTCACGAGTCACAAATCTCAGGTCTCCATTAACCCGAATCCATCGAGTCCCAACTACACCATGACTAAAATATAAACCCCATCACATACATACCTCTTATAATCATTTCAAACTCATTACAAGATCAATAGGCCATAGTAGCAAGTATAGCTGCTAAAAATCTCATAACTTACAGTTCGTTTGCACCACAGTCAAATGAGGGATCCTTAGAACTTCCTACAGAGTTGAATCCTCTTTGTAGACTACTTGACTCGTGTCAGTCGAATCAGTAGCGCGGCGCAAAGCACAAACATTCATGAGTGAATCTGTCGGTTAAATTCCTCTAGAGCTGGAACCATATAAGCGAATCTGAATCATGTGTTAGCGCTTGTCACTGTCATGATGAATTAGCCAGTTAACTTAATCTACAACCGGAAACATACAGCCGAATCTGGGGTGTGTTTCCCAAAAGTATAGTTGCCAACTAGCAGCTAACATAGTGTAGATTAGTAACTAACGTAGTGTAGATTAACAACTAACAAACACACCCGGATCAGTTTAGTGAGTGACTCAGAGGGAGTCGAATACTAAACAGCAAGCGAATATTACAGCTCTAGTGTCCTGATGTGATCTCACTCTTTATTTGCATATTTTCAGCATCTTATATAATGGATTATCAGTTCCAAAACATTTTGGTCCAGCAAAATGATTTTCACTTGTCATTATCTCAAACAGGAAGGTGAAAGCATACTGTTGAGTTGTAAGTATTTTTAACCAGCTGGAATCAAAACCGAAATGGTCCAGAAATGGTCTTTTATCTGTTATCTTCAACTCTGATGACATTCCTCGTAAATATCAGACCCTCCAGGATTTCACAATGTTGCGTTTGCAAATTAATGCAAATTCAGCCAATCCTCGCAAATTCATTACTACTGTGCAATTTTGACCAATTACTGCAACTGTTCCACAATTTTTGAACCAATCATTATCATTTCCCGCAAAACATTGAGCCATACGTCAGCGAACTCACTTCCTTGATACGTTTAGAAGAAGTAGGAGATGTGTGATAAAAACGGTTCACATTTACCTTCAAAAATAACAATGATTATTAGTTAATAAAAATAATAGTGGTTTTGTTCCCATCATGTTCCCCAAATTTTACCACAACGTTGACTTGCTTCTGCCACTTTAGGGCATCAAAACGGCAAAAAAAATGCCGCAACTTTCACCACAATTTTTTAGAAAAGCTGCCGCAAAATCAGGCATTTTAGGCCGCAACAATCTCAAAAAGGTTGGCGAAATCCTGGAGGGACTGTATTTGGTATTTTTGATAAAAGAAAATGAATGTTATTTTCCTCCTCCTTTAAGGACATTCAGAGTTCACTTTTTAACTGCGTGGGGGAATTCCCAGCTGGTTTGCTCGTGGAAGTTGCTGAGACGCTTCAGTTCATGATAAACATTCATTTCTTCTCCAGTTATTTATAGACTTCACTTTTCCTCTCATGGGCTGTGATGGATGCGTTATTCATCTTTCAGCCATTAGTATTCCAACCAAAACCCGGAGGGAATCGCGGCTGGTCCGGCAGGACGGCAGTGATGATGAATCGCCACATTTCCTGTGTAGCGACGCACGGCTGGTAAACAGGCGGGAGAAAAGAAGTGAAAGCACTTTCTACTCCATCTTTAAACAAGCCAGACATTTTAACACTGCAGAGGACAGCATGAAAGTCTTGATGCTGCTGCAGCGTACATGGTGTAACCGGAGACGTCGTCTTCATGTCATCCAAAATGCTCATAACCCTTCCCTGACTTCAAGGACCATGAACCCATCGGTTTTAGTATTCAGCTCAATTAAATTTTGTTAGTTACAACAGACATTGTCACAAAGCGCTTTACATATAACCGGCCCAAACCCCAACAAGCAAGCCTGAGGCAACAGTGGCAAGAAAAATCTCACTCTAGTAGGAAGAAACTTTGGGAGGAACAAAGACTCGGAAGGGGACCCCATCCTCCTCTTGTGAACATTTAATACACAAGTTAACAAGTTAATTCAAAAAATGTCCCAGCTGGTTCCAGATGATGGAGTCTCTGATTTAATGCACAAGGTAACATTAGTTCAATATTAAATTGTCACATCTGAGGATCGTAACCCCTGAGACAGAAGAGGCTGACACAGGATTCATAGTTCACATTTACACTCTTTAATGCTTTTAAAGATGGACTCAGACTCTGTGCAATCTGATATTCAGGATACACCCTCTCTGCAGTTCATGCACGTCTGGCATGCATGGAAAGCATGTAAACTCGCTTTTAGCGTGAATATTCCATCTCGGTCTAGCTAATTAATTGAATTCAAGGACCCTTTGGCCTAATCAATGTTATCGGTGCGACTGTCTCCTACGGTTGTTAAAGTGATTTGTTTCTCACTGAAGGAATTCAAGCTGAAGTTGTACGCAGTCACATGGTGCGTTTGAGCCTCTTTTAGTTTAGTCACAAATTGGCAGTGTTGGGCATCCCTTAGCAAAAAGTAGTTTATTCAAGTGTACTACAAGTATATTTATTATATACTAAAACTGAGGCAGTATACTTGAAGTTTACTTTTTATATACTATATTTTATATGCTTAAGAATAGTATAGTGATGTATACTTGACTTATACTGATACGGAAAAGTCTACTAAAGTCTAAAAGTATAAGTTTGTAATCTTAAAATGACCTCATAAAGTATACTTAAAGTATACTTTTATAAACTTAAAAATGTTCCAATTTAGTCCAAAGAAGTATTAAATTAGTATACTCTCTAGTACACTACAAGGTACATGGTACATGGTCCGTAGTATACTCGCTATACTTATACTCAAGCATGCTTAATAAAATGAACTTCAGGTATACCACTTTTTGCTAAGAGATGTTACTCCAACAAAGTAATTTGTTAAAAGTTACTTCTCCCATTGAGTTATTAACTGAGTTACAGCATTGTAAAAGTAACTAGTTACCAGGGAAAGTACCTATTGCATTGCATTTTTCAAAAATGTTCAAATTTGTCAAAGAATTTGGATCACACTCCTTAAACGGAACCATGTGACGATGAGAGGTGCTTTGTGAGATTAGAATAGTTTACAACTGACATAAAGAAAACATTTCCTTCCTGGACATAATCTACATTTCACATATGCATTTCTGCCTGTTACCTCGGTGAGGGGAGCAGGAATGTCTGTACTTCCAGTTTAAAAACGTTACTTTTGAATTCTCTGGTCTATTCATTGCTGCATGTGTGTGTGACTGTGTGTGTGTGTGTGTGTAGTAATTCTGATTGGCTTACTATGAAATTGTACTTTTCCTTAGCCAGTCATCATCACTCATTCGGTTGTTTAGCCCCTCCCCCACCAAAGAAAAGAATTAAGAACTTAAGAGAGCCTGGTCGGATGAAAATAGCTTCAGGGCCTGTGTCCACGAAACGTTTTTTGTGTTAAGAGCGGTCAAAACCTCACTTTCACAACGCCTTATCTGCACTATGTCGGCACGTTTCTCATCGCTTGTTGTTGCTAAGGTACGAAAAGCATTATCAAGCACTTCCACGTTCATTCTTATTTTATCGAAACATTGTAATATCTTCCTTTAAGATCGGTAGTTTAGCCGACATAAAAGAGATTATCTTTATAATGGAGAGAAATCGCATCTTGGCGTTAGTGGCAGCGTTTGAACTAGATACTCACATGTCTTCGAGATGTAGATAAAACAGATGGGAGAGTACCACTGATTAGGGGTTTAATCACATAATTCAAACTGTGTAAATAAAGCCAAAATAAGCTCCTCCAGCTGCTCCAGATACGCCGCCATTGTCGTTAGTGAGTTCTTGACTGTGTATGCCCTGCCCCTTCCTCGATGTTGATTGGCTAGCAAAAGAGAAGTGATATTGACATGCCCAGCGCTGTTCTAAAAGTTCTCTAAGCGCTCGGTAAAAACCTTTCTCCACCGGCGTTTTTTTCTGCTGAAGGTACTTAGCACTTAGCCTTTGGTGGACACAGGGCCTTAATGAGCTTAATATAATAACGTTTTTTGTTCTCAGTTACGGCAACAGCGTTTTAATGATGCCTGAAAAAAATAACTCAGTTAATAATGCTGTTTATATATAACGACGTTATTCCCATCAGTGGAAATTAGTAAAGAATATTTATAGTAACGGAATAATTAATAACGCGTAATCAAATATGATAAATCATTTTCCAAATAACCCTGCAACACCCCAGATGAAAGTCATGTCTCGTCTTGGAAGACTCATATCAACAACATCAGTAATATTTACACCCTCGTACTCTGTCCCTCAAAGCTCTGTGCTGCTTGAAATAAAAAAGAGAAGAAGACAGTAAAAAAGGAGACACATCTCATAAAGCTCTCTCTCTCTCTCTGTCATCTCTCAAAAATAATTTCTGACAAATTTTCCCTTTACTTGTCTTATGCAGACCCCAGACTGGGAAACTGATATTAGGGAAGTTGGTAGGAAGAACTGTAGGACGTTTGCCCCGTGATCAGAAGGTCGAATCCAGGACCGGTGAAGTTACCATTGAGGTACTCAGCAAGGTACCGTCCCCAGGCATTGCTCCCCGGGTGCTGCCCTTTCAATTCATTTTTGTTTATACAGCACTCTTAACAACAGTCGTTGTCACAAAGCGCTTTACATATAACCGGCCCAAACACCCAACAAGCAAGCCTAGAGGCAACAGTGACAAGGGAAAACTCCCTCTAACAGGAAGAAACCTTGAGAGGAACCAAGACTCAGAAGGGGACCCCATACTCCTCCGGGTGACCGGGGTGTGTTAACATTTAATACACAAGTAAACATTAGTTTAAGATTAATTGTTAATTAATTAGTTTTAAAGAAGGGAAGAAGTGGGCCGTTTGATAAGATCCACTCAGCAACATTAAGCTAAAATTAGTTCAGCATTAAATTGCTAATTCAGATCAAGTCCATAGGGTCCGGTGAGGGTTCAATCGGTCAAGTTTCAGCTCGGGAACAGCTCAGAAAAAAAGGAAGATGTTAGCTGCTCACTGCTTAACTTGGCGGATGGGTCCAATGCAGAGGTTACATCTGGTTGTAATGCACTGTGTGCTGTGCTGTGGTGTGTTCACAATGACAAATACTCACTTTCAGAAATGAAGGTTGTAGCTTTCCTTAAGCAGCTGAATTTCCAGCACCGTAAGACATAAAGGGATTTATTACTGACATCACCTGACACACACAGTTTCTCTCATGCTAAAAATTCCTGCTAGCATTCTTCACTTGATTAAGGCAGTCTAGTATCTGGGTGGAGTGTCTCGCTATGTAAGAGGGAAGAGTGAACAGCGGAAAAACCCTTCTGGACTTTTCAAGGTGAAGTTTTTCCATCATAAATCAAAATCCCCAAGAGAGAGGAAAAAATTATTGTTTCATTTCAAACAAAAATGTAATTTTGGCATTTTGACCACAGTTGGTCAAACCATAAAAAAGTTGGTCATGTGACAAATTCATGATATTAACTTAACTACTTTTTTTGTACATTATTAGTAGAAATGGCACTGATTTGATACATGGATAGGATATCGGTCCAATAATGACTCAAACAGCTGGATGAGGTATCAGTGGTATTGGGCCGATCTATGGAGCTGATCTGACATTGACTCTAATTCCTAGATATTGATATAACAATGAGCAGAACAAGCAATGTAACACTATACAACCCCAAAAGCAAATCACACCATTATACTGTTTAATTTCCTTAACAACACCAGCTCTCACTCACAATCTCTGTGTTCCTGATGGTTTTAGCGCTGCAGGATTAGGGACCGTCGCTAAATTACACAACTGTGTTTAAATGAATACTTTTTGAGATGTTATTTTAATAATAAATAATTTAGCATATACATATGGGTGGGTAATTATTACATTGTTTTAGTAGCAAAACAGTATTTAAGTCAAGTATTTCCTTAAGCATCTCAGTCATGTATTCAGACATTTTTAAAGCATTATTTTCTGTTTAAAAAAGACTTTAAAAGAGACTGTGTCGGATTTGTATCATATCAGCAGATATCCAAATTTACAATACCGGCATCATTTCAGACATAAAAAGTACCGGGGAGGAGTGCTTGAGGACGATTCCTTGTACATGAGTACCTCAGTGGTGCGGGATTCAAACCAGGGCCTTCCAGTCACAAGGTGAACACCCTAACCGTTACGCTACCAACTGCCCGAAAGTAAAGTGTACAGTAAGACTCTCTGGGAAGTGGCTTTGCATAAACAGCCTCTCCCAAAATACGCCATGATGACCAGTGACAGTAGCACATATTGTCTTGAAATATTACTCATCCCAGTGTTTTCCTGGAATACTTTTATTTCCTTTTTGTCACTGGGTTAAAGGTGTGTTTTAGAACCAGTTATTGTCATGTCACCATTCTGAAATTTACCAGAAATAGAAAAAAATATTGGCAGTGTTTGTTTGAAGTGAACATTAATTATTTATATTTAAAAATATTTGTCACCACAGTCACATTACCTGTGCTCTGATTTGGGTTTTACTGCTGCTCAGCTATTCAGATTTCATCATCTCCTGCCACCACAATGGAACCTCCACCCAAATGGAGACGTAGGCGTATTAAAACTCAGAACTGTACGAGCTGATCACAGCGCTGTGTTACCAGCACTCTGCACTAAACAAACAAGTTTAATTTCTGTCCTAGTGTGTAGGACAGGTTAAGGTGTCACTGCGGTTCCTCCCGAGCAAGGGACCGTTCCTCACTCGGTCACTCACTTTCACTTTCAAAACTTGATGTTCATTAACATATGTTAAAAACCACTTTGTTCATTTCATGTCTAAAATTCAACACTGTACATCTTCACAATTTTAGCAAAAATGTAGCATCAAAAATTCTACACAGAAACATTATAATCTAATCAGATTGTAAGATGTGAAAAGGGGGCAACATCTGATTTATGGACCAAGATGTTAGGTGACCAGAGGAACTTCAGTTGTGTCAGTAATTTTACTGCAAACAGTTGTCATCATGTTCAGAAATTCATTGAATTAACAACACCAGCAGCAGGACAAATTACCCCAGTGAAGTTGGTGGAGTTTGTATATTTCATCTTCCGAAAATCACTAACCCCAGAAAAGTAGACTTTTCATATACACATAAAAATACTATCATGTAAAATTTACATGGCAATCAGTGTAGCTTTTCTAGACCCTCAAACTGCAGATTCCCTTTTTCTTTACCTCAAACCAGAACCCATGTGCATCACCATGATGCTAAAGTAACATCCCACACAAAAGTGCTGAAGGAACAGGAGAAGATTCACCAGTTAGAGAAGGGGGTCGATGAGGAGAACAGATTTGAAAGGGTGATGGTGGATGATTTTAGCAGGACGTTAGGGTTCCATTTCCACTCTTTTAGAAAGCTGCCCAGAGGATCTTTTAGCAACTCAGAGAGTCAGTATCTGGTTTTTATGTCTCATCTGAAAGATGTTACCATTTTTACAGCACAATTTCCTCCAGTCACTTCACTGAGGGAAACCACACAGAGCACAGAATGGACCACCTTGTTGGACCCACCAATATCTCTAATAGCAGCAAGCAGCTAAACTAGCTGCTCTCCCATCCAAATTCTGACCAGTACCAAACCTGCTTAGCTTTAAAATTAAAATTAAATTTGATACAAGTGGAATGGTTAAGAGCTTTGAAAATATTGGCTTTAAACCTCTTTTTGGTAGCGTAATGGTTAAGGAGTTAGCCCCATGATCTGAAGGTTGTCAGTTCGAACCCTGGAGTGGTAATCGTACCACTGAAGGACTCATGAGCAAGGCACCGTGGGTTTTCTCCCTGTAGTCCGGTCTCCTCCTACTATCCAAAAGCACACTTAGGTTGATTGGCTACTCTAAAAGTTTTCCAGGTGTGAATGTGTGTATAGATGGCTAAGTTTCTAAGTGTGTCAGATGGTCAGATATTTAGCAATTATATAATAATATTCATTTTATTTATGTTTTGAATCACTGTACCATGTTCAGTGAGATATACGGCTAAAGGTAGGTGAAAAAGAGGAAATGCGTTGTGCAGTGTCTGGTTTGCAAAGGTAAAATTCTCTCATGTTTAATATATATTCAGTGTTGGGAAGGTTCCTTTTAAAATACATTCCACTACAGAATACAGAATCCATGTCCTAAAACATAATTTGTAAAGTATTCCGTTAGATTACGGAATTACTTCCACATTGTCTTGCTTTTTACAACTGTATGAATGCGGTGATCACACCCTTCATATTCTGCCCTCTTTCTTCTTTTAATGTGAATTGTTTGTCTGAATCTCCAAGACAGTAATGCGTTTCTGCCCCGTCTCTGGGGTGCTAGCTGCAGCTCTGACTCCTCCATTGTGTAACTGCAGCAACTTGGACGTTTGCATTAGAATCTTTGCTTGCGTGTTCTGAAGGGCTTCTGGTAATGAATGGAGTTTGAGAAAGGTATTAGAGAGAGAATAAACATGTGAAATAGAAAAATAATTTCATGTAATCCATTATTTTAAACAATGTAACTGTATTCCCATCACCATCTATTTAACCCTCCTGTTATGTTACGGGTCAAACTGACCCATTTTAAATTGTAAAAATCTTTTCTTTTCTTTTTTTAAAGTTTATATATGCATGTTACTGTCCGGGTCAATTTGAATTTAAAATAATCAATGTCATGTAAAACTATTGTGTTTTATATGTAGGTCTTTCCAGTGCACATTCAAAAAAGCTTTAAAATGCTTTTTTTAATGAAAAACGAGTGAATTCTCTTTGTTAAACTGTGAGAGGTAGATAACACCATTACACCAAATATTGATTTAAATGGTTAGTAAGGGAGTTGAAAATGAGATATAAACTATGTTTATTGAGATTTTTTGGTTTCTGACACTTTTGGATAATTAAACATGCGCCGGGTCAAATTGATCCAGGAACATCATTGGTGTTCCTGAGACATGAACATCACAGAAGGGTTAAACTGTAACTCTAACAGAATACACTTACCCATAATTTGTCATCTGAATATGCAATGGCGGTATTCCATTACTCCCCAGCACTATATATATATATGAATTTGTTTTCACTTGAATTTGGACTGTCTCTCATACGTACAACCTATTAGTATTGCTGGCATAACTGTAGACCCTTTTGTACTTATTGCCATTCAGTACAACTGCTGCGCACAGTTAACCTTGATATGACATTGGCCTTAATAAGCACAGTCCTCCAACAGGGTTTATTTTTTACCCCAGTTTGGTCTTATGAGAATTTTAAAGGCCTTGAAACCTTGAAAACAAAGATATATGGACTTTTTTTGATGATAAGTGACTCGGCGATGCTGGGCAGTCTAGCCATGTTTAATTTCCATATCCTTGAAATGGGGAGAAAAGAAAAGAAATAAAAAGAAAGGGGGATGGGGAGAGGGGGCGGGGATGAAACACTGCTTCTTATGTCAAAATGCAAATACTGTCACAATCACATGTGGATTTGGGTGTGTATGTGTAAAAGTGGGAGAGAAAGCGAGCGCGAGAGAGAGAAAGAGAGAGAGAGAGAGAGTGAGAAAGAGAGAGAGCGCTCCCACGTTTACATTTGTTCTCAAATGTCATGAAGGCAGACTTTAAAGTTCATGAATTCTCCGTGCTGATGAGACCACTTACCCAGGCTCGGCACGTCTCCCGTCCGCCTGCCCTTCGAGATTGCCCTCAAACACTCAGCTAACGCCTGCCATTTTACACCTGTCCTGCGAGCGGCAAAGAGCCCCCACTATGCCCCATTGTCCTCTTGTCAGCGCTCCCCGGCCTCAGCAGGGCTTTCAGATTCACCCAGATCCTCTACTGCATCATCTGTCGTTTATTAAACGCTTTCTGAATTGCTCATCTTCCTGGAGTAAGGCAGTGAAAAGCCTTTTTTCCGTAAAGGTTTAAATGAAGCTGGGGGTTTGTGTTTACTGCCGGGTTCAATCAAGACAGCAATGTTCGTTAAGTTTGATAATTCAGCAGATTAGGGAAGAGAGAGTGAAAGAAAAAGAGGGAGATGGAGAGACTGGCATTTGTCCAAAGGTAAGACAGTATTCTTTTGAGGATTCTCTGCTTCAAAAGAGAATCTCCTCACAGTAGAATTGCGCTTTAGCAACAGGAATGGTGCCGTTGTAAAGTGATGCGATTATGGGAAATGATACAACGTTTTTGAAGAGGAACAGAATCTCAACCACGCTGCGGCTCAGCGTGTCGTCTAAAAAAGCAGTGCAGTCCATCTGTGGTTTGTACATCGAGATAAAGGTCTGCAGCCACATAAAACACACCGCAGCGGCCATTAAACATCTCGTTCCTTCAGTCACAATCGCATCTAGTTGATGTTTCAAATGAGCTGTGGGTCCGTGATTTGCTCCATTAAACAGCACATTAGAGTTGTAGTCAAGACCACCCAAACTGAGACCGAGACAAGACCAAGACCCTGAAGGGCCGAGACCAAGACCAAGGCGGGACGCGACCGAGTCGAGAACGAGGCCAGACTAATGCATGTTTTACACCACATGACAAATAAGTGGAAGATGCAAAGCCTAAGCAGCATTAAAGATGTTTATTCAGTATTTCTCTCTTACATATCTATAATGAGGAAATCACGTCACTGGAAGCAACGCTAACATGTGCACTGACAACTCGAATAACGTAATGTAATTATTAATCTCATAATTACTAGATTTAACCACTGCAGCTACACTTAACCCTAACCTTAACCCAGAGGCGGACAGTAACTAAGTACATTTACTTGAGTACTGTACTTAAGTAGAGTTTTTGAGTATCTGTACTTCACTCGAGTAGTATTTTATTTGGAAAATTATGACTTCCACTTCACTACATTTTAAAGACAAATACTGTACTTTTACTTCACTACATTTCTATCAAGGTTCTCGTTACTCATTACTTTCAAATCTGTGGATAAAGTAGATGTTATTCCCCCTTTTCTAAAAGGTGATTGGTTGTTTGGCAGGTGACAGTCTATCAGTAATCAGTAGGGTAACATCACGCCTGTAGACTGGAACTATAAAACCAAGTTTAGACATTTCTGCTGTTTTCTGCCTTGATTAGAACATTGTTGCTGTTGGAAAGTCATGGAGCTAGAGGTGTAGAGCTGGGTTTTAAGCAGGTTGGAATGTTGCTTTTATGTTGTGAGCTGCATTTACAGCTATTGCACTGCCCTTCTGATTAACATACACAGATACAGTATGTGTGCACACACTGCCAGAGCTGTGTCAGAACACTACCATGCTGTTTTGTTTGGTGTGTAGTCTTACAATTAATTCATAAAATAAACTAAAGGCTGGTTTTTGTCATCAGTGTAAGTTGTTTCATTCTGTAACATTCTACCAATTCCTTATTCTACAGCTTCTACAAGCTAGTCAACATTAGGTAATATAAGTGTTGTGGCAATAATGCAAAAATGCGGTGAAAGAAGATGTACTTTTAATACTTAAGTATTTTTTAAAACAAGTACTTCAGTACTTTAACTTAAGTAAAATTTGACTGTATGACTTTCACTTGTATTGGAGTAACATTTGACTAGTGGTATCTGTACTTTCACTTAAGTAATGAAGTTAGCTACTTTGTCCATCTCTGCTTTAACCTCTGTAACCAAAAGTAAATCTTTCACTTCTCTTTTTAAAATCAAACCATGAACTGTTTCCTTACTAAAACAGGTCTCCACATAACAATTTATTCAAAAGGCAGAAAAATCTGACAAATCACAGGTTTTCCTAATTTTTTGGGTATAATCTGGTCCTCACAAATATCTAAAAACATCCTCCTGATCCCACACCCATATAAACACATACATTCCTGTAGCAAGAAAACTAGAACGTTTATATAAAAACAATTTGTCAACATGGGGATGGACATTATACGCAATCGTGCATCAAAAAACTCAATGAAGATTTGTGACTTAATGAACCCTGTGGAATAACTTGGTCATCATGAGCATGTGTATGCATGCATGCACACTCATACTGATTTTTACACAGGAAAGTGCTCATTGCTGCAGTGCATCATTAGGTGTGGTACATGTCTGTTAGTCTGTGTGTAACCCGAACCTGCTCTTCAAATCTGATTAGTGAGGCACATCTGCACTGAGACTTTTAACCTGCCTGCCTTTACACCAACCCCCTTCTCTTTTCTCTCTCTCTCTCTCTCTCTCTCTCATCCTTCTCTGTCGTCGTGTTTTTCACTTTGTATTGAAAGCAGCATCTAATTTGACAAAGATTGGATACAGCAGTCCATCCCTGAGGTGTAGCTGTTCCTCCCCCGGCTGTGCTGATTGGATAAATCCGTCTTTAATACTTTTTAGAGCCTTCGGAGAAGCTCTGACTCATACGTTCTCTCTCTCTCTCTCTCTCTCTCTCTCACTCTCTCCCCAGCTGCCTCTCTATAGTCAGGGACATAATCCTAATTACCAGCGCTCCTCCAAAATAACATGGTGGGAATCGCATGTTCAGGGCTGAAATGAATAGATCTCAGGGCCACAGCGAGGTCAGCGTGGAGCCAGAATCCGACGCAGCGTGTAAAGCAAAGCCGATTTGGTACGCTTCCCTCCTCGGGGCTTTCACTCTCAGGGGTGCGGTAAAAAGGTTCAGCAGGTCTCGGGGTGGTGATTCTGGAAAAATGCCCACTTATGGCCTTTCTCGAATGTCTTATTTCTTGTGGCTCTGAAGTTGGTACTGAAGAACGCCAATGAGGAGCTTAGTTTTATGAAGACGACAAGGGTTGTAGCACTTACAGACCTAAGAAAATTTGGTGCATTTTTCTATACCTTAGTTTTTAGCCTTATTCTAGTGTGCGTGTAAATGTTACCCATATATACCTTATGTTGTTTTGTTCAGGATGTCCTGCACTACTCAGATTTGTCATAGTTTGTGTGTAAGTGCTGACACAGTCTTGAAATCAGCACATTTCTGATGAAAATTCGCCTGCACATGAAGAATACTTTACTTTTTTCATCTTTATGTAGTAAAAAAGTGCTGAAACTGTAGATATAACTTCTCGAAATAGTGAGAACAATGTATGTTTTATTGACTTAGAGAGTTTTTTTTATCATGCAGAGACATTCTATGACTTGGTATCTATTTGGATACAGAATAAAATTACTTGATAATAAATAATAATTTTACCTATGAAAATGAAGAAATACTAAAGTTTTGGGTCATTTTGAGCCAATTTGAACCAATTTTGGCCTTTCTGTGAGAGAACTACATTTTTGAGAATGATGGCGTTCCATATGCAAGTCATGTGCCGTGTTTACATCGCAAATAATGTCTGTCAGTGTTTGAGCATGGAATTACTCACAAATACTTTCACATATAGATAATTAAATATTTCAAAGGTTTTGTGATTCCGACATTATGTTTATGGTTTCTGTAAGTTTCTGCGTAATTAAAACGCTAATTAATAAACAACGCAAAAAGTTAAAGAGAGTTGTGTTGGGTGACTGGTCAACGTCGTCTTATTCCCATCTTTAAAAAGGGCTTGAGCAAAACCAATATAAAAAGTCACATAAACTCTCTATAACAATTGTATAGAAATAAAGAGATTTTTATTTCAGAATTAAAATGTTTATTACATACTGTAATGTCTGTAAATTACATTTATTTCCCAACAGACTGTATTTTCATTACACAGTAAACTACTGTATGTCTTAAAGAGTGACTCTAAATCTATTACCAAACTTGTTTGCTTTACAAATACAATAGCCTACTGTACATTGTTGCTGATTTCTGATAAAGCGCATTGACATTTTTTCCTGTGCAAATCTTGGTAGACTTTGTTTTTGTGTTTGTTTTGCAATGTCATTTTATTTAAGAGCTGAATCACTGCACCCTGCTGAGTGACAGAAAGCATGCGACAAACAATTAATCGAATAGCAGAGGTGAACAGTAATCTTACTGAACTCTGAAAACTCTGAACACTGAAAATTAAATTAATTTATAACTAGTTTATTATTCTGTGCCAAAGAAGTTTCACATTCACAGAATGCAGAGCTGACGAATGTTATCCCCAAATACAGATAACACCAGGTAATTATCCATTGTTTGAGCAGGACTCAACCGTATGTGAATTAAAAAGAATGCAAGCATACATTACTGTCAAAACAGTAAAGGAATAAGTGAAACAGTAAAAGGAAGTTGAAACGTGGGTCACTATATCCTCGGCTGCTATCCTTAGCCTTGATCTTTAGAAAAACAGAATTCAGAATGATGGGAATCAGTAGGGAATGTTCACACAGTCTACTACTAAGAAGAAATAAATTACACACAACATACAAGTTACAAAAATTGAAATCTTAAGAAAACATGCACTTAACTTTTCCATTATGCCCAATTCTAAAATGCATTCTCAAAAA
This sequence comes from Distichodus sexfasciatus, assembly GCA_032718565.1. Classification (NCBI taxonomy): domain Eukaryota; kingdom Metazoa; phylum Chordata; class Actinopteri; order Characiformes; family Distichodontidae; genus Distichodus; species Distichodus sexfasciatus. Next base: position 113,743 of record JAVGVS010000291.1, read on the forward strand.
AGTTTTCATAAGAAGTCCGTTTAATTCATTTTCTTCATTCAAGTGTACAAAAGCTTTGAAATATTGCTTCTGAAAAAGGCCTGAAAACTGAAAAATACAGTATTACTGTGGTGGTTCAGTGTAGTTACTTTTTCTCTGTAGCTTGTCATACCCTCCTTTTTTGAGATTGTTTCAGCCTAAAATGCCTGATTTAGCTTTCCTAAAAAAAATTGAGATGAAAGTTGTGGTGTTCTTAGGTGTTTTGTTGCAGTAAAGTTGCAGGAGCAAGGCAAAGTTGCGGAAAATTGGTATTTGTCCCCCTTTATAAACAATTCATTAAAATGAAGGGAACAATCCAATCCAACTTTATTTGTTAAGCACTTTTAGTAAACACAAAAGACCAAAGTGCTGTACATCATATAAAATATAAATAAGTAAATAACATAAAGTATAAAGCATAAAACATAAATAGACATAAAAGATGAACAAACACAATACAATCGCGTTACATCAACGTTACATAAGAATCAGCGTCTCATAAAGTGTTGAAGGCCAAGGAAAAAAAATGGCATTTTAAAAGAGACTTAAAATCAGATACAGACGACGCCTGTCTGATGTGCAAAGGCAACCCATTCCAAATTTTCGGGGCTGCTACAGCAAAGGCACGATCCCCTCTGAGTTTCCGCTTCGTTTTCGGCACGCTCAGGAGCAGCTGATCAGCTGATCTGAGAGCGTGGGCAGGGGTATAGGAATGGAGAAGCTCAGTGAGGTAGGGAGGGGCAAGACCATTTAAGGCCTTAAAAGTAAATAAAAGGATGTTAAAATCTATCCTAAAACATATGGGCAGCCAGTGAAGTGAAGCTAAAATGGGGGAAATGTGCTCATATTTTCGTGAGCCCGTTAAGAGACGTGCTGCTGCATTCTATACCATATGAAGACGAGAGATGGAGGACGCGCTAACCCCTGCATATAATGCATTACCGTAATCTAACCTAGTGGTAACAAAGGCATGAATTACCGTTTCAAAGTGCTTTCTTGGAAGAATGGGTTTTACTTTTGCCAGCTGTCTCAATTGGAAGAAACTCAACTTAACTACTGACCTGATCTGGCTGTCAAATTTAAGACCCAGGTCCATCTTCAGCCCAAGATTTGTAACAGTCAGTTTAACATACTGGGCAAAGGACCCCAGATCTACCAGGGACAGTCCAGCAGTGTCACCAAAGACCATCACTTCAGTCTTCCTGTCATTAAAATTTAAAAAATTCAAAGCCATCCAGGCCCTTATATCCTCAAGACACTTAAGTAAATGATTTATGTGGTTATCACCCTTTTTGAGGGGCATCCGCATAACAGTGAAAAGAGATGCCATGCTTCCTAAGTATGGATCCAAGGGGAGCAAATACAGGGAGAAAAGAAGAGGGCCAAGAACTGAACCCTGGGGGACACCACACACAAGTGGGACAACAGAGGACACAGAATCGCCAAAGTTGACACAGAAAGTTTGATCTGTCAAGTACGATCTAATCAATTCCAGTGCGGAGCCCCTGATGCCCACCCACTGCTCGAGACGTGAGAGCAAAACTACATGGTCCACTGTATCAAAGGCAGCAGTTAAATCTAAAAGCACCAAAATGACACTATCACCAGAATCAGTGGCTAAGAAGACATCATTAAAAACTCTTAAAAGCGCTGATTCAGTACTATGTAAACTTTTAAAACCGGATTGGAAGACCTCGAGAATATTGTGCTCTTCCAGAAAAGCCATTAATTGACTGTAAACAATCTTCTCAAGGATTTTAGAAATAAAAGGCAATTTAGAAATGGGCCTAAAATTCGAGAAAATAGCAGGGTCCAGACCATGCTTTTTAATCACCGGTTGTACTACCGCATGTTTAAAATGACCAGGGACTACACCCGTGGACAGACTACTGTTTATAACTGCTGTAACAGATGGTCCTGTAGTAGGGAGAACCTCCTTAAATAACCTAGGGGAAATAGCGTCACTAGGGGTACCAGAGGGCTTCAAATGATCAACAATCTCCTGTACAAAAGACAATGTCACGGGCTCAAAATGGTCAAAAAGAGATGAGCAAGGGACAGAGATTGAGGGGTCATAAGCAGGAGAGGAAATTGAAAAGAAACCTTGTCAATAAATGATTTAAGGAAGATTTCACAAACAATAGGGGAAGCCTCCATACAGACTTTTTGTGGGGGATTAAGAACAGTATCAATAGTCTTAAATAAAAGACTAAAATAGTCTTAAACAAAACCACTATTATTTTTATTAACCATTAATCACTTAGTTATTTTTGAAGGTAAATGTGTGGTTTTTTCATGTTTTCTAAATGTAACAAGGAAGTGAGTTTGCTGACATATGGTTCAACGATTTGTGGGAAATGACAATGATTGGTAAAAAATTGCACAGTTGTAATGAATTCTTGGGGATTGGCTGAATTTGTGTTAATAGTTGTGATCGCAGCATTGTGAAATCCTGGAGGGTCTGACTTATAAGCAACTTGTACTTTGAAATACTACCATTTAAAAGTAACTTCATCAACATTAGTGCTCAATAATATGAGTAACAATGACGACTCTGAAATGCAGTTAGTTCCCTGCTCCTTGAAGAGGTGGATCTCCAGTCGACGTTTGAAGACTGCAAGTCACTCTGCAGTTCTGATAGTGAAAGGAAGTAAGTTCTGAGGAGAACGGACTGAAAGGAATCTTGATATATGTCTTCCTCTTCTTTTGAGTAGCGAGGGTCAGGACAAGAAGTGCTCCATGCTCTGAGAGGACAGGAAGTGACACTCTGCTTGATCAGTGCCAATAAGTGAGGAGGTGCAGGTCTATTTTTGGCCCTGAAGGTGAGTGTTAAGGCAGCCAGTGCAGGATCTGAGATAGTGGGGTTGGTAAAAAAAGAATTTTAGAACATCGTGGACTAATATTAGCACTCATGTATAGGCCCAAATAGGTTTTAAGAGGTTAAGAGGAGCTAAAGATTTGTTGTTACTTACAGTATAAGCACATGTGACAATTTTATTATAACTGAGTTACAAGAGAGAGCAGTTTTGGAGAAACACCAGTGTTACCCCTAAGCCATGGAGAGCAGATTGAGAGTAATAATGGTGAGTAAAACTGATACAGAATAGAGGCATGTTGAGCTCTGCTGTAGGCAATCTCTTCAGACAACAAGATAAACACATCTGAAGTGGCATTCAAGTGTGTAAAATCTCTTTTGGCCTTCTGGGTTTGTGTGCCATGGTATTAAGCACTTTGTGGGGACAAAGGGATGCTGATGAGGAAATCTGACATGCCTGACATTGTGTAGTGACAGCAACATGCACTCAATTTTATAATTATATAAATATTTTACATACATGTTTTGTACGTTTTATTTGGATTAGTTTTTCCCATATTTGTTACTGAGATCAACGTCTGTTTTGTGGTAAGAAATTCATTTGTGACCCGATCTGCTGTAATGAGTCGGAAGTCGGCGTTCTATTTATTTAGATACGGTCCGATTATGTTGAAAAACATCAAAATATCGATTCTTCTTTTTTGGTCGTATAGGAAAGAAAAGGTCTTCAAAATTAATCTGGTCTCCGAAAGGCAAAAACCAATATTTTTAAAGTTTTTCAACATAATCAGCCCATATCTAAATAAATAGAACACCGACTTCCAACTCATTACAGCAGATCGGGTCACATTTCTTTAGCGATTATTTGAGGAGTAAATGGTCAGATATAAAACAATACATTCAGACCTACTTAAGAAATGTACATTTTATTTATGTTTTGAATCACTGTACCATGCTCAGTTTTAGGCCAGTTGGTGGCGTTACGGTTAGGGCTTTTCCCCTGTAATTGGAAGGTCGCTGGTAAAGTTGTCACTGAGGTATTCATGAGCAAGATACCGTCCCCAAGCACTGCTCGCCGGGCGCTGCACATGTTAGCTGCCCACTGCTCCTTCACGGGTGGGTCAAATGCAAAGGTCACATTTGGTTGTGGTGCACTGTGTGCTGTGCTGTATTCACAATGACAAATAATCACTCACTGACACTCAGTGACAGGACAATAGGCTGAAAGATATAGACAGCTAAAGGTAGATGATGAAAAAGTTATGTATGCAACATGGATTAGATACGCAAGGTCAGATATGCAATTATTTATCTAAAGGAGTGAAATGGATGTGGTCCAGAAATGTAGCAATAAAAGTGTGTGTGTGTGTGTGTGTGTGTGTGTATGGTCTGTCTCCAAGCCTCATTTAACCTAGCATGCTCCGATGCTATCAGAGCTCTCCAAAACAGCCGGGGAGGATGTTCTGGCAGGTCCAGGGCAATGCAGCAGCTCAGACCAGCGACATTATGGTGCGCAGGCGACTGCCTCCGAGCTTAATTAGAGGGAGGAGAGCGGGGCAGGGCGGAGGGAGGGAGGGAAGGGATGGGTGGATGGGGGGATGGAGGAGGGAAATGAGTCAGTGATCCGTCTGCGGCAGGGAGGGTGGAGACGGGCATCGCGGCCAGCGCCACGACCTTGGCTAAGGAAGAGAAGGATACAGCCGGAGGGCCTGCTAGCTGCATGCTGAGAGACATTGATAGGTGGTGTGTCTGTGTGTGTGTGTGTGTGTGTGTGAGGGTGGGGACGCACACACACACTGATAGACTTACACACATAAACACACACAGCCACGCGCCGTCGCACTCTTAAAGAGACTTCATTTATACGCAAACACAACAGGAGCCTCCTTTTTTAAGATAACCTTATCTTTCATTCTGCCTCTTCGCTTGGTGCTCTGTTTTTCTTCACACCTGCCTCTCTTTCCACTTTCACGTCCTCCTTCCATAAATCATCCTTTTTCCTACCCACTACTCGTTCTCTTTTTCAATTTTGTTCTCCTGCCAATCTTTCCCATTTTCACCGCCCCCCCTTCATTTATTTGTTGTGTTTTCTTCTCTCCTGTCGTCGTTCTCTTGCATCTTCTTTAATATTTTAATCACTTTTTCCCCCTCCAACCCTTTCCCTCCCCTAGCTAGAGTAGCTCTGTGAAAGTATTCGCTTTGGCAGGTAGCCGTCCCTGCCCCAGGGCCGTGAGCTTCCCACCCAGCGAGCGGAGAACAAAGTGATGATGTGATATTACTGGGAAATTTGCATCATGATTGCAATCTTATTATTTGCAGCTTAATAAGATTAATAATTAGCCTTGAGTTAGAAGTGTTTGGGCAAGGAGGAGAAAATGCAGGGCAGGGCAAGAAAAAAGTCCTGCGGTGTGTGAGGACGGTGGGAACTCTGTGTGTATGTGTCTGTGTGTGTGTGTTCTTGTACTTGCTACTTAGTGAGAACCAAAATGAGTTTTTAACCAGCAGAGTGAGGACATTTTTGGGAAGTGAGGACTTTTTTAGTGGTCCTCACTTCTTTAAACTGCTTTTACCAAAAAAATACAAGTTTATTTGCAAAACTAAAAGTGTAGAAAGATAAACTTTTGGTTTCTGAGGTTATGGTTAGGGTTATGTTTAGGGTTAGTTGTAGTATTATTTAGATACAGTAATATAGAAGTCAATGGAGGTCCTCACTACTATATACACTGCCCTCCAAAAGTTTGAAGACGCCCATGGCAAAGTGGGGTATTGGACGATATCAGCATAAATCCTCATCATTTTTTGGTGCAAATACATTAAAGTAACTTGACATTATCTTTGGATACCAGCAATAATAATTTTTATTTTGATTACATAATAATGGCAATATATACATGTCAAAGTCAGACATGCCCCTTTGCCAGCTGTGAGGTGTGGTTACTGGTTTAAACTTGGCCCAGGTTTTTAAAAGATTTTTGGGTCAGCACAACTTAAGAGCTTCAACAATTGATTGGTTCAGTGGCAGCTCGGATGCCCAGATTATGCAGAGCTGTAATAGCTGCTAATGGTGGATATTTTGATGAATCCAAAATTGAAGTATTTTCTATGTATAAACTGTTAAATAAACTGTTTATGTAATAAAATATGTTTTCGTAGTTTGTGTTGTCCCTTATCAGTGCAACGTTATCACAAATTAAAAAGGATTCATGGCAATACTGTCCAAAACCCCACTTTGCCAGGGGCGTTTCCAAACTTTTGGAGGGCAGTGTAAGTACAAGGATGTGTGTGTGTGTGTGTGTGTGTACGTGATCAGGCGTCACAGTCATGCATTTTCTCCCTGACTCAGGAAGTGACACGTCAGACCTCTAACAATGAGCAGGTCTGTTTAAACGTGGCAACACAAAGACATTTGTACTCCCTCTTCCTCTTTGCGTCTCTTTGTCTTCATCTCTCAAATACAAACAAGCCAGAGATGGGGATTCGAGATCTGACTTCAGACTCACCTCTCGAGACTCGAGATTTCATGTTGTTTATTATCTTAATTTATTTCATTCCTTACAGTTTTTCCAATGTATTGACGTCAGGGAAATCCATGGTGTGCTAAAAGTAACAGGGAGGCTTTACCGGGTGCGTTACTGAAGCGTTGTGTTAGTGTTGCATATGTGACAACCACTATAATCAGTGGATCTGGCTAAAACCAGAAAACGCTCCGAAAACGCAGAAATACACTAGACTACTATTTTATAACGCGAAGTGTGCGCTGTCCTTTTACGGAACGCACCCGGTATTGCCTTGGTGTAGTTCCCTCCCGTGATATTACGTGCAACGTCAGGCATATGTGCAGTCACAGATATCAAAACAACTCTGAGCATCCTGTATCCTTGACTTGGACTCGAGCAGAAAGACTTGACACTTGACTTGGACTCCCCTAGTTCCCTAGTGGTCCGCGGCAGAATTGCGGGTGGTCCGTGACATGCAGTCACTTTTCACTACTGAAATCATTGTTTACATTTTTTTCAGTTTTGCAAACATTTACAGATGATTTGCGCATTTTTATAAATAATTAATTTTAGGCAAATATCTATTTGCATAGATATTTGATCCCGCACAAACTCAGACTGCTTAGTGTGAGTGGTGGTCCCTAGGATAGAAGCAGTTGAAAACCCCTGAATTATATCATGATAACATCGCTTGGCAATTTTCTGGCTACGTTCATAAAATTCCAGTTATAAAGAACATCAAGGTAGCGACTATGGCTACACAAGCTGTGATCCATGGCCAATCTGCGTGCAATGTGAAGTAAATTGTTGGGCTGCATCGTGATGCATTGAGATATCGTTCCGAATCAAATCGTTGACCTAAGAATTGGAATCGAATCGAATCGAAACGTGAGACCAGTGACCAAGTTCACACCTCTACTCCACACAGAAATCCTACATTGAGGCAGCAGTGCCTGTAATACACTGTGAAAAAAGATTCAGTATAAATTCTAGAGTTTCCAGCCATTTGCACAGTAAAATGCCACAATTACAAAATACAGCACGTCACTCTAAATGATATTTACAGACATTTTACAGTATTGTCCTGAGCTCTCTAATGCAAATATATGCCTTTTTTGAGAAGCAGTACTTCAAAATGTCTGCATTCTTGCATTCGGAAATTGTATTTATTTATTTATTAAATAATAAGGTTAAGACTACTTTTTTTCAGCTACCTTTAGCTATCTAAATGCCTATTTTTCTATCACCGTGCACGCCACACTGATTCAGAACTTAGACAAAATGATACTACAAAACAAAGAACAAAATGTGACCCGATCTGCCGTAATGAGTCGGAGGTCGGCGTTCTATTTATTTAGATATGGCCGATTATGTTTAAAAACATCACAAAAATGTCAATTTTTCTTTTTTGGAGACCAGATTAATTTTGAAGACTTTTTCTTTCATATAAGACCAAAAAAGAAAAATTGATATTTTTGATGTTTTTCAACATAATCGACCCGTATCTAAATAAATAGAATGCCGACTTCCGACTCATTATGGCAGATCGGGTCACAAATAATTTTTTGGCAAATAAGGAAGAGAAATAATCTTATGCTGGAAAATGCAGAAAAACAAGCCATATCTGATGTGGAGAGAATGAAATGAGGAACAGCAAAAATATAAAACATTCATCCATTTCTAAAATCCTGAACAAACAAACATTCCCAAGTATCATGTTGCATAACATGAATGTCAGAAAAAATACTATTTCATTTCCAGCATTTTTAATAAACCAAACTTGTCTGTTTCTACTTTTCTTTATTTATTTTTTTATTCTCTAACATTATAAACATTATTTTAAAAAAATGCTGTTTTACTGCCACTGCAGCTTTGGTCAGCTTACTGCCTCCACATTAGGGTGTAGCCACTGTACGTATGTGTATAATAACGTAGACTCAACTAATTGATTATTAAATTAGTTTCCAACTGTCTTAATAAACAATTTTATTTGATATAATCGATTAGTAGCCCTAACTGTTTGCAATATGTTTTTAAGAAATGTAGCTAAAATAGCTGGAGGTCCATCGCTGTTGTGCATGAAGCATAAATGAATCGTAAAGTGAATTGAGTGGTTTCTTTATGGTGTTTGTGTAATGTGGGATAGAGTTGGCAACCTACAAGACGTTGATATAATGTTTGGAAGCAAATATTTTGGGGTTTATCAAGATAACACTGTTATCTGGAGGAAAACTCGCCTGGTAAGATGTTGGTGACTCCCTCATATTCCAGCTCTAAATCGGTCATTTCTCTCTCGCTTCTGCAGGGAAGATGACTCAGACACGCTTGTATAGATCAAAAGAGCCCAGGGATGCATGTGAAATCTGACATAAATCAATGTTGCTCTTTTAGATCTTTCTTAAAGCACCGCCATACTGCTCAGTGATCATTTCTATGTCTGCTTTTCTCAGAATAGCAAATAAGGAAGCATTTAATCTCATGCTGGAGAATCCAGAGAAGCCATTTCCGATGTGCTAAGGATTTTGGGGAGGGGAAGGCAAACTATATAAAATATCCATCCGTCCGTCCGTCCATTTCTGACATTCTTAACAAACATCCCCCCCAAAAAATATCATGTTTCATAACACAAACGTCACACAGTCATATAATCATGTCTTTTCTCTGAAATATTGCCATTGCCTTCAAATCTACTCATGACGTTGCTCATCTCTCTCAACACACGAGCCGCCTGGCTTAAGCATATTTTCCAGAAATCTGAAATTTGGATCATGTGGAATTTTTCTGGGTGCTTCATTGCTGGCATTTTTGCCATTTCCTTTCTCCATAAAGGAAATGGTTAAACAATTTCTCTTCAGGCAATCCAAGCAATGCTGGGCCAAAAGTAACCGGAACAAAAATACACCATTTTGACATGTAATGGTCTTTCTGAGAAACAGAAAAATACGCGCTCGGAAATGAGAGTGACCGGGCCACGCCTGATTTAATAAAGCAGTGCTGAGCACCAGTAAAAGGCAACAGGACTGTTATCCTGCAACAGATGGGGTGGAAGAGGCCTGGAGGGAGAACTTGGCTTTGAGGTCACAGAGGATTTGAAGGTCAGACGTTACGTGGTTAACTTAGATGCTTTTCCCATTACGCGTAACCCCAGGGTTACCTTTTTATACCCCGGGCTAATACAACATTTAACCCTGGTTTCAGAAACATTCCACACCTGTTTTTATTTATTTATTTTACAAAAGAAGCTTAGCACTGTTTTAATCTGGGCGGATGAAACTCTTCTCAAGACTCCTTTAGTTATTGCCAATACAAAGAGAGAAATCTGATGGCAAAAGGAAAGGATAAGCTCCACTGTCCAACTGCAGCAGGCACAGCAACAAGAGGCTTTTAGACACAGCAACAAGAGGCAATGCAACAACAACAGTAATATATATATATATACATACATATATATATATATATAATATATATATATATACATATATATATATATATATATATATACACACACTAATAGTTGACACACTCTTCATTCAATGTTTTATTCTTTATTATCAAGACTATTTACATTGTAGATTCTCACTGAAGGCACTATGAATGAACATATATGGAATTATGTAGTAAACAAAAAGTGTGAAATAACCCAGAGCATGTTTTATATCTTAGATTCTTGAAAATAACCACCCTTTGCTTTGATCACTGCTTTACACTCTTGGCATTCTCTCGATGAGCTTCATGAGGTAGTCACCTGAAATGGTTTTCCAACAGTCTTGAAGGAGTTTCCAAAGATGCTGAGCACTTGTTGGCCCTTTTGCCTTCACTCTGCGGTTCATCTCATCCCAAACCATCTCGATGGTTTGGTCAGGGACTGGGGAGGCCAGGCCATGTACATGAGCACTCCATCACTCTCCTTCTGGTCAAATAGTTCTTTACACAGTTCATTCATAGTTTTGATGCCTTTAGTGAGAATCTACAATGTAAATAGTAATGAAAATAAAGAAGAAACATTGAATGGGAAGGTGTGTCCAAATATTTAATGAAACTTGATATATATTGAATGAACATGGATATATATGGAATGAAACCTAATATATATGGAATGAAAGCAGATATATATGGAATGAACGCAAATATATAAATTATATATGTGCTTTATAAGGTTATAAAATATACATTCTAAATAAATTATTAATTATAAATAAATACATAAATGGTAATGAAGAAGTGAAGTCCAGTTTTATTTATAGAACACATTTAAACAACAGTTGACCCAAAGTGCTGTACACTGTAAAAAGTATAACATTGCTGTTGTTCATTTAATATGTTTTTCTCACCTTAATGGTCTGAAACAATTCAGAAGCATTAGTTAAATTAAACTTTGTAATGCATCTGTGTCCTCAATTCAGTTTTCTTATATTGATACAATATGAAATTATAACACAACCATCAAATTGAAATTATACATTCGATCAAAGGACTATTATTTGATTAATCATGATTCCTACATGCCAATACATGGTTCAAGAAAGATCTGGGAAGGGACGGCTCGCTGAGGTCAGCTGCACGAAGACGGAACTCACAAGAGCACATTCATCAGTTAAGGGAGGAATGAACCAAAATTGTACATCAACATTAGCCTTGACCTTTATTCTGGTCTTCACACTTTTACAGTTTCTGAGGTGAAACCAGAGATACTTATGTTGTAAGTTAGCTCGCATTTGCTGGCTAATGCTAGGTGATTTTAACCCTGAAGTTGGGTATAACGTCAAAGTTAATACAACACTAAAATGTTAACAGTATTTTATTCCTGTACCCGTTTTGCACATCGCTGTTTGCTTAATTGTGTTATGAATATTAATCTTATAAAGTAATTGTATTTGCGCTATCTTTTATTAAAGCGATATCCATAGTTAAGCTAATATTACCTAATA
>JAVGVS010000291.1:130000-162500 GCA_032718565.1 Distichodus sexfasciatus
TCTCTGTATGCTTTTTTCCCCTTCTGATATTTCTGCATTAATCCCAAACTCCCTGGTCCCTGCTGAGCAGAGGTTTCATAATTCATCATGTCGCTGTAGTGATGTCACTTTAAGGATGTGGGTGGCTTCACATCCTAGATGATGGTTCGCGTTTTAGCCCCTAAACTCACTGGAGCAAGCCGCCTCTCAAATCCTGATTCATTTCTGCTTTCTCAAGTGGCCCTGAAAGCATGGGATGGGCCGCTTCGGGGCTTATATAGTGCCGCCTACCCATACAAACCTCTATTAGAATTGCTTGTTATAGCTCCACTAGCGGCTACTAATCTTTATACCTCCAAGAAATTAATTTCTGAATCTGCACGCACGCTTCTCTTGTGTTTCTTTGAGAGATGAACTTCGTTAGCCATGGTTTCAGGCGCAGATTACGTTTTTATTATCATTATTAAACCAACAGTACTCCAGAGCCCTAAGGACAGAGACAGGGACAGAACACTCCACTCCCTCGGCAGTATCCAGGACCCTCGTTAGCTCGTTGGTTAATTATGGCATCGAGGCCGCAAAAGTGGACATGTAGAAGCAGGTAAATTGCTAAAAGTGCTCAATTCCTTAACCCCCTTTATGGGCCCTTTCGAGTCGGAGGAACTGGAATTTCTCAAGCCTGGGGTATTATTCTCGCATTCTCTTCATAATCAGTGCCATCTGGGAGCTGGGAGAGTGTTCTGCCTTCCGTGTACACGCCTTTACTGACTGCTGATTCTGAAACGGTAAGGAAAGGAACGGTGATGAAACTGCTGCAAAAAAGGTGTATATTGGTGTATTATAAAAAAACAGCCGTCAGAGAGGAGGTTTTTATGAAAATTTGTACATTTAATTTTTTCATTTTTATATTATCGAAATTAAGTCTAGTTTGTCTATTTTTGCTTTTGGACCTTTAGGGTTAGGGTTTCTGTACTGTATATTCACAGTGTATACTAAGAATGTGCCAAAAAAATACAATCACGATTCTTTCTCTGTCAATTCAAAATCGATTCATGCATTCCAAAAAATCTTTTCATATTTTTCAACTAACATATTGGCACTAGTTTACTTTTTCCCTGACACAAGTTCAACTCGCCATTCCTATAGATAACGCAATGTCGAAATCTGCCCAGATAGACCTCCTGCGCGTGAGCATGAAGGAAATGCAGTCAGTATGCGTACATGCTGTGTTGCTGTCATCCTTTTATTTCCAAAATGGTTATTTTGCAGAAAATTGAAAAAACAATGTATATTCTAAATATATGAACACAATATATAAATATATGATCAAGCAGTTTTCAGCACTGTTCATTGGTTAAATATTTCTAAAACTGTCAGACCAACATGAAGACTGACCAGTAGACTTATTTTATGACAAAAAAATAAAAACGACCAAAATTGGATTTTACAGTGACAGTATGCATTACATTCAGTAAACTTCATTTGATTCACAGTGATTTTTTTGTTGATCTGCTACAGTCAAATTGGTAAGGGGATTCAAAACAGCAATCTAGAAGCAAATTCATCTATGTGTTGAATTGTGAAATGTTCTTGAATCGTGAATCGAATTTGAATTGAATCGTGAGCCCAAGAATCTGAATCATCCACCCCTAGTATATGTTTATATGTCAGTAGACTTTTGGTCAGACAGAGGCTAATTTTATAGACGTATAAACCAGTGCATAATGAATACATCTCTGTTTCACACTGATAAAAACATATGATGCAAATCTTTTTATCAACAAGTGGGTGAGGCAGCAGTAAGTGGCTCTGTAACTACAAAACTCAGCCTTGGTAATAAATGGCGTGACTCATAACCAGCTGCGGGACTAATTAGGCTGTGTTCAGTAGTTGACAGAATGTATCGACTCTTGTAGACATTACTAAAAGATGCGGACCCAAAGTGCAGTTTGGGTCACAAAAACAAAGACTATATTTTGAGACGCTGCTTGGTAATAGAGTAGGAGACGATGGACAACAGGAGCGGCTGCGTCGAGTCATCTGTCGTCAGTGTGTGTGTGTGTGTGTGTGGTGGGGGTTGAGGTTCTTTTTCTTCGCCCTAAGACAGTAATTGTGCTACCAGTGAGGGCCTAGAAGTTATTAAAACATTTCAAGAATATTGTCATGCTCATGGATGTTAAATTTATTATGATGCAGATCAAGACAAACATCACGCATTAAACTCTCCCTTAAGGGAACACACCCACACACACACACACAAATAAACACAACATGGATTTAACCCTCAAGCCATTCTGCAGCTCCATTACCACGCTTGTCACTAAATTCTATTAAATCCTACACGTTGTTAGGTCAAAGACAGAGTTTTGTATCTTGAAACAGCATCTTTTTAGGTGAAATTCTTTCTCAGACATTTGCAGATATCCTCCATCAGCGTCAGCCCACAGCTCCAGTCTGTAGAACCCTAATCTTAACTTTTTTTCGTTCTTTTGGGGAGAATTATTTTTAAGTGATTTTAAGTGATTGAGTATTTGTCATTGCAAACACAGTACAGCACACAGTGCACCGCAACAAAATGTGACCTCTGCATTTGACCCATCCGTGACGGAGCAGTGGGGAGCTTTTTTTGGCAGCACCCAGGAAGCTGTTCTTGGGGACGGTACCTTGCTTGTGAGTACCTCAGTGGTACCTCTACTGGTCCGGGACTTGAACCGGTGACCCTCTGATCACGGGCCCGACTCGCTAACTGTTATACTGTCAACTTTCCCAAATAAAGATCCACCTGTGCCCTGTCGTCCAATCAAAATGGTTAGAAAATAGGCCACTTTTTACCATTTGGATTCATTCAAATGGCATCTAGTTTTGAATCACAGTGCATCCAAGAGAAAGATAAGCTTTGTGATATTTTCTTCTCTGCTGGTCTTTCGTCGATCACAGCGTCGTTGCACTGGAACCCACTGTCGCTGAGTAGCATTGTTTTTTCGGCCATGTTCATGTCAGGAATTATTCATTATGTACCACTATGTCTGCTACTGCCTCTATGTGAACACCACTGTGTGAAAGTTTGCTTATTGTTCCGGTGCAATTCACACTACAGTTCCACATTACATTTTCGTACCGGTCCCCTGAATCTTTACCTGCATTAGTCAAGGCCCTTAAACGGGGCCTCCAGTATTTCGCGATGTTACGGTTGCAACTATTAACGCAAATTCAGCCAGTCATTGTGGTTTCCCGCAAAAGATTGAGCCATACGTCAGCGAACTCACTTCCTTGTTACGCTTAGAAGACGCAGGTGTGTGAAAAACACCGCAACTTTCATCTCAATTTTTTGGAAAAGCTGCCACAAAATCAGGAATTTTAGACTGCAACAATCTCTCAAAAAGGGCCTGCAAAGTCCTGGAAGGACTGTTTATTGTTTTAGATATATTAATAAGTTTACTTGTGCACTGATGTTTTGAAAGTATTTTCAATATACGCATTAATAAAGATAAAGATAAAGACGCTAATAAGATAGATTTCCTCTGTCATGTCTTTATTTCCCCTCTGATGGCTCACACCTCACACTTTCAGAACTGCGGGTTTAAGCCGACTTACTTTTCTCACAGTTTAAAAATTAAGAATTGCACAACATTCCTGAAAGCATTTAGAATCAAGTCCTTTGTGTAATACGTGTGATTAGGGGAGTGTTAAGAAACATTTTGGCAGATAAAGCTGGTCAGGGCAGGAACCATTAAAATGTATTTTTGTGCATGTGTTAAAATAGAGAAATAAAGATCAGGTAAATCATTCATGCAGTTCGTCATATAAGAGAAAATACGACTGTAGAGAGGCGGGTTGGCAAACACAAGATTATTAGAGCACCTGCCCAAACCTTTCTGCTTCACAGTTATTAATGCGTACTTTCTTTCATATGTTTCAGAACAATAAATATTTTCCAAACCATATTATAACAGGATCAGAAAGAAAGGATTGTGTGTGTGCTTGAGGTGTGGGTACATGTACATGTATTTTCCTTAAAGTGGAACTCCACCCAAGGATAATAATGTCACTGTTATGTGAGACTGGAAACAATGCTGGAATTGTTGAAACATTTCAGAACGTTATGTTCATGTTAATCAAATCTTGTGTAGTCTTACTTTACCGTACGGATACTGATCAAGACAAACATCACGCCTTAAACATCTCACGTAACTCAACACACACAGACTTTTTTTTCAAAGAAAGATCTCATTACTTCTATGACCTAAGGAGTTTCTTTGGCGTGCAGTGGAGCTACAGTACCACACCTCGTAGTTACGGTTGGGTACCGAGCTCGGTACTTTTAAAAGTACTGACCAAATGATTTCGGTACTACCGGGTATCAGTTCACGTCAAATCAAGAGGTGCGAAATTTCAGTACAATCACCACAGTTAAAGCTACAGCCGTAACTACAGCGCCTGCATCAGCAATCACACCTCCAGCCAGCATCGACATTGAGAACATCAAATCTACACCGTCGACTAGTTCCACTGCGGCTTTATGTAATTAGTCATTTTAGTTATCGTTCTGGGACATTTTTATAAAAACCGTAATAAATTTATACTGTAGTTGTAACATAAGAAATGTTTGAAATTAGTTTGGGGCTTATTTATTATTATTATTGTATTTATTATTTATTATTGTATGCTTTACGTTGATACAAACCAGGTATTACAGATTCAGAGCAAGGTATCGGTACCGAACACCAGGTACTGGTATCAGTATTGGTTCAGATGAGAAAGGTACCCAACCCTACTTGTAATTACTTAATATCGATGAGGGTCAAAATTAAATACCGATAATCAACAAAATGCCTAATTTCGGCCTCCGATAATCGACCCGGCACCCTTGTGAGCAGACCTTAAAACTGTGTTGTTTTGGTTAAAACGTCTTTCCTGAACATGTGTAGATATCCACCATCAGCTATCGTCTACAGATCCGGCCTGTAGATACACTGACGAGGCGTTACTACTCCAGGTTTCAACTTTTAACTTTAACTTTATTAACTTTAAAGTAAGACCAATGTTTCTAAAGCCACTTCCTTACGAAAATTAAGAATTGCACAAGATTCCTGTAAGCATTTAGAATCAAGTGTATAATATTTGTATAATGCAAGCGATTAGTGGGAAGTTAAGAAACATTTGGCAAATAAAGCTGGTCAGGGTGGGAACCCTTAAGAAAACACATGAAATTTATGTGTGTGCGTTTGTGTATTTGAAAAGTTGAGAATAGGAAATAATTCATAATTCAGACCGGTTGGCAAACACCAGATTATGAGAGTCTCCAGGAGCAGCCGCCCAAACCTTTCTGATTGTAGTTTAATAAGTACACTTAGGAATTCACCGATTCGTCAGTGTTGGCACAATACATGTTTAACACACCACGTTATGACAGGGTCAAGAATAAAGAATGGAAAGCTGTGAGTGTGTGTGTGTGTGTGTGTGCGTATGTGTACAGTGATGGAATGCCTGTTCTTCCCTGGTTTATGTTTTTACAAAACAAAACTTATCAAGAGGAAACTGAAACATATTATTCTAAACATGTTATGGCAAATCTACTAAAGTAGTTAAAGCACCCACTCCTGCACTACCTAAATACAGTCTGATAAGTCATACGTAATTTATACATTAATGTTTATATACTTCTTCCCACAAGCCATCAGACTCTTAAACACGCTTCCTGCGCTCACACCCCCCCACACACACACTCGGACTGTGGACTAACTCTGTTGCACCCCTGCACTTTTTTATCCCCCCATTGCTGTGATGCACATGCTGCTATACGGACTACCTCTTTCATGTTGCACTGAAAAACCCTCTCTGAAAAGATGTGTAAACATAAGAAAAAATGTCTATATTCACAAACTGTACAGTATTACTATATGCTATAATATTGCCAAAATATTTGCACTATCTCTACTATTTGCACAACCGTTAAACAACTGGTCATTTTTTAACTAACTGTATTGCACAAATGGCTCTCCAATACTGCTATAATATCTGAAAAAGACTTAAATTCCAGTCAGACTTTTTAAGAATACACCTCTATTAATAGACTGGATATCGAAATCTTTCATATTGAAAACTGACAGTCAATTTCCACTTCTAGTCTAAAATGTATAGTTTGTGTCCTATTTATTTATATATTGTCTACTCCATGTGCCCTATCTGTTCTTTGTTCTCTCTATTTCTTGTTGCACCGTGTAAACTGGAGCCACGTCTTCTCGTCTCTCTGTATATCTGTACAATATATAGAAGAGATGACAATAAAGTTTACTTTGACTGATATACGTTTAGAAAGATAGATAGATGGGTAGTTGGGTAGATGGGTGGATGGATGGATGGATGGATGGATGGATGGATAGATAGATAGATAGATAGATAGATAGATAGATAGATAGGTGGATGGATAGATAGCTAAATAGATGGACGGATGTATGGATGAATACTTGAATGGATGGATACATTGATGGATGAATAGATGGATACTTACATGAGTGGATGGATGGATAGATGAACAGACAGACAGACAGACAGACAGGCAGATAGATAGATAGATAGATAGATAGATAGATAGATAGATAGGTGATGTGTTCTGTGTCATAAAGCAACGTTTCCTCTGACACTCTCAGCACCACTTCCTCTCTTTTCCTGTATGTGACGTGCAGATATTTGCACCCTCGTTTACTTTGCCGTTGCAGTGACTAGTTCAGTGAGCAGCAGATCAACATGTCACCACAAGGCAGTTAATTAAAAATGACATTTCTTTTTCAGGATTTCTATTTATGCAAGACTACATTGTTATTTCCTTCCTTTACAGGGAGACAATACCGAAGTGAAAAGGGCCCGAAGCAAGTGTTGTTTCGGCACCCGGCACGCTCACTGCTTTGGTAAGTACCGCAGCTTGTAAACACTTTTTGTGGCCAGCTAAGCGTCTTTCAGTTCTTACTTGGGGGATTTTGTCCCTTCTAATCCTGATAGACTTTGGGCCGTCTTGCACGCACTGCTCTTCTGAGATTTATACACAGATTTTTGGTGATGTTTGGTGGGGGGATGTGTCAGTGCAGCAGCAGAACTTTTCATTGTAAATTAAGGTTTTCCAGTGTAGATTTAGCGTTTCGGAACATTGTCTTATTGTAGAACGCATCCTCATTTTTGCAGATGGTATTTTATGGTATTTTTTCCAATCCATTTTCCTGCTACCAATAAAATGTTCCCAGTGTGACTGACTGCAGCACTAGCCCTCAGCGTGATCGATCCGACCCCCGTGTGTGATGTTCGGAGAGTTGCTTTTTTCTGGAATTTGGCAACACCATTTCTCACTGGTGTCATTGTGAACACACCACAGCACAGCACACAGTGCACCACAACCAAATGTGACCTTTGCATTTGACCCATCCGTAAAGGGGCAGTGGCCATCTAACATGGGCAGTGCCTGGGGAGCAGTGCTTGGGGACGGTACCTTGCTCATGAGTACCTCAGTGGTACCTTTAGTACACGGGGATCAAACCCAGGACCTTCTCGCTGTGATGCAACACAAATTTTACCACAAATGTTGATTTGTACAAAATAAGTTTGGCATGAAATGCTAATAAGGAATGAGTCATCTAACCGTGCCTTTGGCAACTATTCACAGTAACTCATTTTAAACAAGAGTGCAGAAACTAGAGGTCGACCGATATTGTTTTTTTAGGGCCGATATCTATACCGATTATTGCTAGTTAACCGATATTTGGGACCGATATTCCAAAAAAAGGAATGTGTGTCAAAATTTTACATTTTCAAACCCCAGGCTCTCAAAGCGCTTGTGTGTGAGTGTGGCATGAGTGACAGCAAGGCTTCAACGTTAACTACTCGTGTGACATATAGCCAATCAGAGATTGTTGTGGGTGGGATATTAAATGAAGCAGCGAGTCGAGAGCAAACAGCACAGAGAGAAGAGACGGCAGTGGAGCCACAGTAATGCACCTTGTAATTACTTAATATCAAAATGGTCCAGCGATACCGATAATCTGCAAAATGCCTAAATTCAGCCCCCGATAATCGGTCGACCCTTAGCAAGAACCTTTGCAAGTCACTATAAAAGTCTTTCTCTCTTTCTGTATCCTTCTGCCTTTTCCTGTCTGTCTGTGCTTCTCTCTTTCTCCCTCACACACTCTCTCATTCTTTCCTTAACTCCTATATTTTTTACGTGATTGGATGCAGGCCCACTTTTCTTCTCCTCCTTTCTTTCTTTCTTTCTTTCACCACATTTTAAAATTCCATCTGTTCTCCGCATCCGTCCTCTTGTTTTCATTCATCTCTCCAGCCGCTCATGAAAACATGAAAAAGCCACGCTCCGGGGCCCGTCTGAGAACATGTTCTAGTCATGTCTCTTGTGCTCTGCTGGGAAATGTGTTGCTCTCTCACACTTCTGGCTTTTCTTTTTCCTGACAGTGCGGCGAGTACCTCGTAAAAAAATTAATGGCATCACTTTACGTTCTTGCTCGCCTGCCATATGTCTTGGTGTGGCCTTTATTAAGCATGTTGACACCGTGAAGGGCTTTTCCGTCTCTCTCTCTCTATTCCCCCCCTCTCTTTCACACACACACATGGTAAGGTGATTACAGAAGTGTGTGGAGGTTTTAATAGTGGGTACGGTTACACTAAACCAGCAGAAAGGCTAAACAATACATTTTAGTGCTGCAACGATTACTCAACATAACGAGATCAATTATAAAAATTTGTGTTGTATTATAAAATCATGTAAATGCTCATTTGTAGGAAGTGCTGGGCACAATGTTACTTCAGTCGTCTGCTTTTACTGCATTCTGTACCAATGAAAAAGAATGTATGAACCATGCAGAAACTTTCAAAAACACGGGAGCATTTTACAAGGAGGCAAAACAGCAAAGCAAGTTGAATGTAGATTCTTTAAAGCATGAGCGTGTCAAACGCAGACACCTGTTCATTCATAAAGTTTCTGCAAATTAAGCTGATGCGTTGCGTTCATATCATATAGATTATTGTCATGTTCTGCAAAATGTTGAGCCAAACGTCAGCGAACTCACTTCCTTCCTATGTTTAGAAGACGCAGGAAACGTGTGATAAACACGCCTCACATTTACCTTCAACAATAACTTAATGATTAAAGGTTAATAAAAATACTAGGGGTTTTGTTCCCTTCATTTTAATTGATTGTTAAAGAGTCATTATAAAGGGAGACAAAATCACAAAATTTTCCACAACTTTATTGCAACAAAACGGCTAAAAACACTTTATTGCGATTTTTTTTTAGAAAAGCTAAAATCAGGCATTTTAGGCTGCAACAATCTCAAAAAAGGCCCATGAAATCTTGAAGGACACAGTATATGTATAAAATTAAATATAACAACAGTTATTAGTTCAGCCAAACTGCATCTTTGTGTGTTTTCGTCGGTTATTTTAACATCACAAGGATGTGATGATTATTATTATTATTCAAGTTTTAATAATTGAAACAAAGGAAAACAGACAAACAAAAAAACTGAAATCTTATACACCTTTGTCTCTCACACTATACACATATTCAGACAAACACACACCCCTCTCTGCTGCACACATCTCACTTTCAGTCACACACAGATTCACCTCACAACATCTGTTCCAGCCCTTTGATGAATGTCGCAGAGGGTACCTGTGTGAATGGCACAGAGCTTCAACGAGGCCAGAATCTCTCTCTCTCTCTGGCTGGTAGCAGGTGTAGTGACGTTCTCTCCGCAGACAGACAGAACGAGGCGTTTTCAGGCTAAATCATGCGTATTATGCGAAGGTGCGTCGTGGCTTCATAATGCCGCCCTTCACTCTCAGCTTTCCGCAGAGAAAGCGTTCTGCTCAGCTTCGAAATTAGCGTTGCGACAACGCAGGCGGATTTAATGGAGGAGCGGCACGCTTTTGGAGCCTCCGTCACTCGCTGCCGTGATGGAAGTGTCAGGCGAACACCCACGCAAGAGCATCTCACGCCAGCTGCGGAAAAGTGTGAGAGTTGCAAAAATGCCGAAGTGTGAGAATCCGAAAAGGCTGCGTATATCTCAAGGTATACTATAAAAACAGCTTAAAAAGCATCAAATTGATGGAGATGTCTCAGATAGTGAAATAAGAAGAAGAAGAAGAAGAAGAAGAAGAAGAAATATAGCCACAAGCGGCATCGAGAGGGGTCCAAGCACAAATCATAAGAAGCAGCACAAAAGGTTCATCACTGACCATCAGCAGTGTCTGTGTATGTGTGTACATCAATAAAGTGAAAATACATAAATTAGGTCCACATAACTACATGAATCATATCAAGACATAAAAAGAATTCAAGATCCCAAAAGAAATGTGCAACTGGATAGTGAAGCTTCTTTTTTGTTATGACAGCTTCAGTGAGTTGTGTTTATAAAGAAACTAACCTCTAACTGTTCACAGTAGAATTGGGTGGTTCCCGATAATTTTTTATCAATTATAAAAGCTCTTTCATCAAATCACAAATTTATGTAGCGTTTGAGCACCCCTAGAGGTCAAAACTTGTTTTCCTTTGCTATAGCACCAATTATAAGCCAGTCACTATGGTGAGATGTACACTATTCCTACCGACCCTGGAAATTTCAGCCTTCTGTGACCTTGTATAACTTTTCTGAAAGTGTTCCTGTCTTTTATCAGACAATCTAGCATTTACAACTAAAGTTGGTGTGCAGCTAACTAAAATTAAAACTACTTTTTCAGTAGCTTATCAAAACACTGCAAATATTAAAAAATACTTATTTTATAAAGATGGGCATTTTCAACTACCAGGTGTTTCTGATTGGTATTGAACTGGCAGAAGTGGCATCTGATTACCTTGGAGGTAGTTAGCTATTTTTTCTCTGTCGTGTAACTAACTACCTACCGTATTAAATCAGTAGTTTGGCTGTAGCTTAGCAACTTTTAATCTTAAGCAGTTTGTAGCTTGAATAACCATTCACAAACCAGACCAGACACACACACATTTAAAATACACACACACCAAGGTCAAAATGTGTGGTCAAAAAAATCAGCCACTTATCTTTTTTCTTGCTCTCTCGCACTGTTCTTTTCCGTTTTTCGTTGCTCATAGTTTACATTCACGTTAAGCCTCACTGTGTCCACATGCTGCATTCTTAATTAGCTGTGTGTGCTGATCCGCTGTCCCCCCGGTGTCACGCAGGTCTTCCACTTTCCGCTTGCTCCACCCAGCTCTTCACACAGGCCTCGCTCTCCGGGTTTGTGTTTTCCCGCTGTCGAACCCAGCACTGCTCTTCCCCGAATAACCCCTCGTGGTTTACTTACATCAAGCACCAGAGAACACACAATAGACTTATACAACAGGGACAGAATATTACATTACCATTGCTGCGTATTGCGTTTGCAAAAATGCCAGATACAGACTGCGTTACACAGTTTAATATTTAATTAAAAACAAAGACACCAATTTACAATACTTTTCAAGAAGAAATTAAATGAATAAATCTCTTGGAAGACTTATTTTCTAATTGCAAAGTAAATCAGGAATTGTAATTTACTTTTCTATTCTTTCCAGCCAGCCACCAAAGTAAATCACATTCTGATATAAACCACCAATTGTGATTTACTTTTAATGAAATTTACTTTGACTTTTAATGAAGATCATGATCCCAAATGAGCTGTTCCTGTTCCTTTTTTTGCCTTAGCATATGTTGGAGTGCGAAAAAAGACAAAGAAAATAAGAATTTGTTTGTTGAAAAGAAACTATGCTGTTTTAGTTGTGAAGAAACTTCAAAGCCAAAATCCAACCCACAATGGACACAAGTAAAGGGCATAAAAAAGCTAAGCAAGCTTACGAAATAAAGCGAAGAACAACTTCTGTAACTAACCAAAACACAAGAAAACACAAACCCAAACTGGGTCACATATGTGACACAACACTGCTTACTTTCTAGAACTCACATCTGAGACAGTCTTATTTATTTTGTGGCAAAATTCCTAGCACGCAGTGGAACGTTCACAAGCCAAATCTCGTCTTTACACGCTCAACTCTGCCTGCATGCACAAAATTTTTTACTTAATTGCGTTTTTACCCTGGGGAGGTGTTCTGGGCACGTCCCACCGGAAGGAGGCCCGTGGAAGACCCAGGACACGCTGGATGACTATGTCTCCCGGCCGGCCTGGGAACACCTCGCGATTCCCCCGGATGAGCGGAACGAAGTGGTTGGAGAGAGGGAAGTCTGGGCTACCCTCCTTGGGCTGCTGCCCCCGTGACCCGACTCCGGTTAAGCAGAAGAAGAAGGATGGATGTGTGTTTCCCTCACTTAGCGAATGTGAGCTCGTACATGGGCTGTGTCCCGATCTGTGTACTGCCGCACTTAATAGTGTGGTAGGTAAGGTGCTCTTGTGATGCTTTTCTTTGCGATAGTATGCATCTCAGGAAATAACCTGGGCTGTAGCTTAACGGCTGTCCACGCACTAGGTAGTGCGTGTGGAATGTCACACGCGACCTATTTGACTTTTTTTTTTTTTTATCCCGCCACCACCACCCCCTCTTCGGAGGACAACTTTATTTTTAATTACAAGTTTCATTGAGCAAATTCTAGATATACATGCCCAGATGCATCTTTTGAAAAAAAAGGGGACTGATTGAGAGAAAAACAGAAACCCAAACAAACAATACAAAAGACAAAACAGATCAAAACGGAAGGGTAATCAAAAACCCCTACATCAACAAGAACGACCAAAAAAACAACAACAACAGACAAACAAACAAACAAAAAAAACAAATAATGACAATAGTAGTCATAATAATAATAATAATAATAATAATAATAATAATAATATATATATAGATATAAATATATAAATATATATACCCATACATAAACCCACACAATTACATGCCTATGTATACACGTGTGTATGTGTAAACTGGTTTGTCACTGGAAGTGGTAGAAGTAGACACTGCGCCCCCCCACCCCCGACTCAAGGCAAGAGCAGGGCGGAACAGGCAATCGAGGTCCCCAGCAACCCCGCCAGCACAGGGCCCACGGCCGCACGCCCCCAAGAAAGCCGCCCCCCCAACCCAGGGGGAAGTCAGCAAGGGACTAAAGGGACGATGGCCTCCACCACAGAGGCCCGCAAAAAGGGGGGCGGCAGAGCCCCCAGTAATGTGGACTGTGTGGGGGACTACAGTACATTAAAATTGTGGGGAAAGTCAGGGCACATGCGTGTTTAAAGCTGTAAATACTAATCAGAGTTTCTTAAAATCTGCTTTAAAAGATTAAAAAACATTTACATTTTTTAATAGAACACATTAGTTGGGTTTCCAAAATTATTTGGGAGCTTAGAACAAGTATGTAGTAGTGTTGTTATTGTCTGCCCAGTGAGTCTGAACTCCTGGCTGTTTTTGGATTCTTGTGGTCTGGTTTACCTTTTCATCTTTGTTTCATCTTCCACTGTTGGTAAGAAAGTTGTTTGTCTCTTAATTTTTCCCGAGTACAAAGGAACATAAGTATATCCAGATGTTGTTCTTGGTCAGCTGCAGATTTCAAGGGTTTATTTTATTCTTACCAATGAGAAAGAGGCCCGTGATTCATGGCTTGTCACTTGTACCTGGGCGTTGTTGTTCTTGAACAGTATTCTTGAACCACAGTTAACTTCTTCTCCTGAGTTCTTGCTAGAGAAGAACTTATGTTTATTATGAAGGTCACACCAATAAAACCCTGATTTACGTGAGCTCATGAAAAAGTGTTTTCTCATAAATATTTTATTTGAAGTTCTGGCACGAGCGAGAGAAGTTGTCAGGTGAGTATGAGATTTTTTGTGAGAACACTTTTTGTTTACTCATGAGACATTTTCAAAGAGCACAAGAGAGTTTTACTTACCATTAGATGCATTAGAGCATTAGATGTTTTTGCATGAGCGCATAACTTTTTTTGTGAGCGTGAGATGTTTTTGTCATCTCATGACGTTTTCTCATGTTCATGATATGTTTTTCGACATGTTTTTGCAAGAATGAGTCATTTACGCAGCAGTTTTTGCGAGATGTTTTTGCGTCAGCACAATATGTTTTTGTATGAGGGGAAGATATTTTCACGACAGCACAAGATGTTTTTGTGTGAGTGCAAGATGTTTTCTTCAGAGCAGAAGATGTTTTTGCGACAGCACAAGAGGTTTTCAGACAGCACAAGATGTTTTTGAGAGAGCAAAAGATGTCCTTGAATGAGCACAGGACGCTTTTGCGACAGCACAAGATGTTTTTGCAACAGCACAGGACAGTCTTGCAGGAGTGTAAGATGTTTTTGCAATGGCGCTAGAAGTTTTTGCGACAGCACATCATGTTTTTGTGTGTGTGTAAGATGTTTCATCTTCTGGCGAGATGTTTTTACACGAGCGTAAGATATATTATTAACCTACGATACATTTTTGCGTGATCATGAGACATATTTACATGTTCTTGAGAAAACATTTCATGTTAATGCAATAACATCTCACTGTCGTGCAAAAACATCTCATGAGCATGTTATACTTGGCTTTGACAAGCTCCTCAGTGTCCAGTCCTAAAGTGTTCCAGTCTTACACATTTTTTTAGATTTATCTGAACCCTATACAAGTGTTTCAACTCATCAGCTAATTTTCTCTTACAAAAGCATTTTAGAAAATTGAAGTTTATCACAGCACCGGTCCACTGAAAACCACAAAAGCAACATCAGGCCTGCATTAAGCACTGCTGTTTGCGACGTTAACCCCCACCTCAAAAGGACATCCTCCTCATTTCCCCAAAATGGCCGTCTTTAAGCCCACAAACATTATCGCTTAGAGCACATTAGTGGCCTTTTAGCGGCTGGAGGAATGATAAAAGTCGTAATGGCCTCTGCCGAGAGATGGCCCTAATCCGATTAGCGAGGACGCTTTTGTGTTGGGGATGTAGCCACCGTCGTCTTCATGAACCCTCAATGTTTCTTGCGGTGTCCTTCCGATGGCTCCAAAATAAACAAGCGTGTAATGCTCTGTATAATTAAACATATTTATCAAAACCACATTTGATTACACAGATTAGGCTGTTTTCTTACAATAAGATTGATGAAAAGCATTTTTTCTTGACATATTTTTTCCATTCTATGTAATGACGAGTCATAGATGAGCCAGTAGGATTTAAGACATTAATAACTGAGGATCAATAACGTGAACATTTAACAGCTTTAATGTATTTTGGAGCTATTGGAAGAAGATTACAAGAAATGTTGAAGACGACAACGACAACCACAACATCAAGATTTCTTGTAGACTCTTTCTGACGACATAAATACAGCCTCCAGCTGATCGTACAGCTCTGGACTCGTCCCACGCAACACCGGGCTCCCTGCTAATGGTTTGATCGCATTAAAGGTGCACTTTCCTCTTAGATGCGATGTAAGTAGGAGTCGGTGCTAAATGCAACAATTTCTGAATTTGACATTTGTTCCTCCTTACGTCTTGTTACTGGTTGACAGATATTAACCTGAACCTAAAATCTGCAGCATTTCATGACTCGTTATCCACCTTTATTACGTCCCGCCCATTTTATCCGTTTTTTACTTCAGTAATTGTAAATGTTAAGCGAATTGAGTAAATTGTTTGTCATTGTGAACGCAGCACAGCGCACAATGCACCACAGTGAAATGTGACCTTTGCATTCAACCCCTTGGTGAAGGAGCAGTGGGCAGCTTTTTTGGCAGCACCGTTGGAGAAGTGCTGGGGAATGTTACCTTGCTCACGAGTACCTCATTGGTACCTTTACTGTTCCAGGACTTCTTATTGAATTTTGATTTAAGGGGGTATTCGCACCAGGAGAGTCAGTTAGTTGACTTGCTTTGGTCCGGACCAAATAAAATGTTTTGGGGTTTTTTGGTGCGGTTCGTTTTCACATTGTAGGCCTTGCAAGTGGTGTAGGATTTGTAAACAAAACAGCGTGTGCTAAGTTCATTCAACCATTGGACAGAAACATGTGAGGTGGGGTAAAGCAGGAGATTTTGCATGTAGTTCTCCTTGTCCTGAAGGCAATATGGTTGATACAATTACATACGTTTGGAGAAATGTTTGTGTGTCAAGAGCGTTTGATGCAACATCAGTTTTACAATGTGATGCTAGTAATTTTGCAAAGGTGAAGACGTGCTTCAAGATGGCTGCAAAGGAGAGCTCTCCCCGGCGCTCCACGTTAACCTACGGTTCATTTCTAGCACTGGCTATACACGTCTGTGTGCGTTGTGTATGTATCTAAACAATCACTTCCCATAATGCACGGCAATGACGGGAGCCCGTTAAGTCCAAAAAGTCTGCTTGTTGCTACTGACTCGAATCAAGGTCGGGCTGCTTTCACACCTTAAGCCCACCGTACCAGAGTTCGCTTGGAGTCGAACTGAGACCACCTCTTCAGCTGGGTCTCGGTACGCTGGTTTGGTCCACACCTGAGTTCGATTGTTTGTATTCACACCTGCCCAAAAGGTCCGAACCAAGGGAGGAAATGAACTTGGGTTCATTTTAAACAAAGTGAAGAAGGCAGGTGTGAATACAACCAAAGTGAGCAGTGAGCTGCTGACATGGGCAGCACCCGGGGAGCGGTACTTGGAGACGGTACCTCGTTCTTGAGTACCTCAGTGGTACGTTTACTGGTGCTGAGTTTAAACTGGCGAACCTCGGATCATAGGGTGAACACACTAAATGTTACGCTACCAACTTCCACTCTACTGTATGTATGATGTGTGTGTGTGAGGATATATTTTTAATCCCCTTCACAAAGCGTCTGTTCCTGTTTACTTACATTGGATGTGTTCCTCTTCAGATTAACAAAAGCCGCGCTTGTTCATTCTGCTCCCCACAAAACAGCGCTGAATGAAAGGCGATTGTTTGTCTCTAAATTCGGCGGGTGACGTCCCAATCCGCATTTCGCCTTTATTTTTTTTTGTCTTTTTCTTCCCTCACTGTTTGAGTCTTTTGTGCATTCACTATTGTTAATTCCCTGACAATGCCGTCCCTCGCCAGGACGCATGAATATAAGAGAGCGCGCCGCCCGAGTTTGACATCTCCCTAAATATTAACAGCCGCTGCGCCCGCTGCAAATGCCTCCCATCAAACGTGTGAAAAGGAGCTGTCACTTCTCGAGACGAGGACGAGGTCTGTCCCCGGTGGTGAGATGCCACACTCGCTTCTACAGAAATGTGAACGTAGACAAGAGGAATGGGGGAAGAGAGATTTTTAACATGACAAACAGGAAACAGAAACTCCTAATCACACATTCCTCCCGCTGTGTTGTGAGTTCACTGCGCCGGCGTCAGGATGATGAGGTCAGAAGGTTTTTATTTTCAGACACTGGGCGACTTATCTGTATACACAGCTTGAACACACGCAAGGCTTGTTTTTTAAAAAAATCAGCCTACAGTCACGCACACACACACACACACACGCAAACTTGTACAACTATATTAACCTCAGTAACCAAATGCACATCTTTTACTTCTTTTACATGCACATTTTCTATAAAGTCATTTCTCCTTGTGGGGACCTCTCAAATGTCCCCACAAAGCCATGAAAACAAACAACAGTGATTTTAAGGGACAAAACGGCCCAAAAAGACCCCCACAACACATAAAAACATGGTTCACACACACACACGGTCACGCACACACACACATGGTCACGCACACACACACGCACATGGTCACACACACACACACGCACACACACATGGTCACACACACGCACACACACACACGGTCACGCACACACACACACACATGGTCACGCACACACACACACACATGGTCACGCACACACACACACACACACACGGTCACGCACACACACACACGCACATGGTCACGCACACACACGCACACACACACACGGTCACGCACACACACACACACATGGTCACGCACACACACACATGGTCACGCACACACACACACATGGTCACCCACACACACACACACACAGTCACGCACACACACACACACATGGTCACGCACACACACACACACACACACATGGTCACGCACACACACACACACACACACACACACATGGTCACGCACACACACACACACATGCTCACACACACACACACACGGTCACGCACACACAGTCACACGCTTTCCTTCCATGCTAAAGAAGTGTTTTAGGGAAACATGATCTCTCTCTCTCTGCCTTGGTCTGTCTGTCCTTCTCTTCCTCCTTTTCTCTCTCTGTCTTTCTCTGTCTCTTTTTGTGCCTCTGTCCATCTGTCTCTCTCTCTCACTCTGCTTTTCTCTCTCAGTGTCTTTCTCGTTCTCTCAGTCTTTCCTTCCTTCTCTCTTTCTCTCTCTCTCTCTCTCTTTTCCTCTGTCTCTTCATCTTTTTCTGTTTTTCTCTCTCACAATCTCTCTCTCTCTCTCTCTCTCCACTTGTTTGTCTGCCTTTTTCTTCATCCTTATCTCTTTTTCTGTGTCTGTCAATATGTCTGCCTCTCTCTCTCTCTCTCTCTCTCCCTTTCTCTCGTTTTCTCTCCCACTCTTTCACTTTATGACTGACTGTTTCTTTTTCTCTTTTCGGTCCATCTGTCTCATTTTTTCTCCCTTTTTCTATTTCTCTTTTTCTCTCTCTCTCTTTTTCTCTATCTCTCTTTTTGTGTCTCTGACAATATGTCTGTATGTCTCTCTCTTTCTCTCCCCCTTTCTCTACCTCTATATCTGTCTACTTCTCTCTCTGTCGCTCTCTCTCTCTCCCTCTCTCTCTGTATGTCTCTCTCTTTTTCTCTCGTTTTCTCTCCCGCTCTCTCACTTTATGACTGTTTCTTTTTCTCTTTTCTGTCCATCTGTCTCTCTCTTTTTCTCCCTTTTTCTATCTCTGTCTCTGTCTCTCTCGCTGTGTGTGTGTACAGTAAGTGTGTGTGTGTGTGTGTATTTAGTGCAGTTTAGGTTGGCTACTAGCCATGATGACTGCTCTGTGGCGGAAGACTACATGTGTTAAACACATTTTAGGCCACACACACTCACACACACACACACACACACACACACTCACACACGCACACACTACAGTGCAGCTCTGCCCCATGCACCATCTGGCCCTCGCTCTCCCAAACGCCACCGACACCTCACATGTTCACACTGGAACACCTGGAAATGTGCTGTGCTCACACATCTGTCTAACACACACACACACATGCACACTCCGGACCTGTAAATATTGAACGTGTTGTAAATTTGATTATTTTGCACCTCATTAAAGAGTATTACGCCAGCTGCTGACCAAAACATTTACCAAATAATGGGATTACAAGCCATTACACTGAGATTACATAGAGATAAAGAGAGAGAGAGAGAGAGAGAGAGAGGACGGAAGGCGTGTTGCAGCGTGTCAGATGAGTTGGACTGCATCTCTAGACGCTTGAACGTTCACCTGGATTCTGCAGAAGCCGTGTCGTATTGAACTTTGATGGCTAATACTAGACTTCATTTACATGCGTATACTCTAGGGATGCACGATAAAGGAATTATTGGCCGATCTGATATTTTTCATGCTTATATTTGCCGATACCGTGATCAAGTGCAGGCAGACAAGATATTTAGCTTGCCAAAGTTCCACTGCGTGCTCAGAATTTTGGCACAAAAATAACGCCATCGCGCAATTTCTAACGCAGCTCCAGGTCAAGCGAGCGTGAGCTGTGCATTTCGAGCGTAGTGCACAACCTCTTAAGAAAAAATCACTTCTCGCCCTGTGTGTTGTACCACCAAGTCAAGTAGGGCATCGGAAGCATGGGAAGTGTTACTGCCGTAAAGCTGGTTTATTGTTCAACATTGGCGCTTCCTACGTATTGATATGACAAAGAGCAGAACAAGCAACGCAACACACTACAACCCCAAAAGCAAATAACAGTGCCGCAGGATTAGGGACCAACGCAAAATAACAGAACAAATAATTAATTAAATTAATTTTTAATTTCAAATTACAAGTCATCTAATAGCAACGACTACGATATACACCCGACACACAATTTTAGCAAAATAAACAGCATGTTACGAAGCGCATCAGCTCATGAGCCTAGTTTATTTTGAGCCAGGAACGTCAGGAGTGATGGCGCTTCCTTTTTTCCTGTTTTTACTGAAGTGATGGTTAAATCACAGAGTTAAGTTGTCACTGTGTTTGCGCATGAAAGCTCAGACTTCCCTGTTCTCTGTTCTGCCCTAAAATTTTATTGTTACGGCCTGTGTCCACCAAATGTGTTTTTTTTCCCGCTGAGAGCACCTATTGTTAATACAAATCCAATGACCGTCAGCATTCAGAGCGCTATGCGCCTTCAGCTGAAACAAAACGCAGGTGGAGACATTTTTACGGTCAAGTTGAAATCCGTTCAACTATTAGAACAGCGCTGAGGTCGTCATTGTCACTTCTCAATGGCGGCGTATCTGGAGCAGCTGGAGAAGCTTATTTTGGTTTTATTTAGGCTTTATTTAGGCTTCGAATAAGGCACAAAACTACAATGATGTGATCAAACCCCTAATCGGTGGTATACTCCCAGCTGTCTTCTTGCACGGTTTATCTCATGCACCCAATCTCTACGTGTCGAAGACATGTGACATGCTGCCACTAATGCCAAGCTGCTATTTCTCTCCATTGTAAAGATAATCTCTTTTATGTCGGCTAAACTACCGCTCTCAAATGTTTACATGAAATAGGAACACGGACGTGCTCGATAACACATTTTACAACTTAGCAACAACAAACACTGAGAGAAGTGCAGAGAAAGCGCTCCGGAAGTGAAGTTTTGACTGCTGTCAGTGCAAGAAAACATGTTTGGTGGACACAGGAAGCTTCAACCTTTTTTTTTTTCACAGAAACTGCATGTTAAGGCGTGTTTCCACCAGAATCTCTTTATGAATGCTTTATGATTTTTATGAACTGCATTTATTCAAGAAAAGAATCATAGATTTACAGCATACCTTTCCTTTTGCAGGAGATAAAACATACTAAAGAGGGGAAACTGTTTATTCCAACACATGGCGTCTGTGGAAATTACGTGCCAGGCCAAAGCAGGTGCGTTTAATTGAACGGGCGCTAAACTTAACAGCTTTGTAACCCATCAAACCTGCTGTTTGACACCCTTTATCCTCAAGCCGTTTATAAAGCTGGCACATAGAGATAAATGTTTCTGCTTAATTGATCCAAGCTTATCTGAGATTGAGTAATTAGTATCAAAGGAGCAGTGCAACGGGACGCTGTGGGTTTGTTCTCTGCCTGTAGCTGCTTTGAGCCGCTTCGAGAAAAGCAACACACCACGTAGCTGTCCGGCGCAAGTATTGTTGCCCTGTTTATCGCGAGGTAAATCGACATCCAGTTGTTGTGGCGTGAAAAGTAATTGCTCAGAAAATGGTTTTGGCATCTCAGAGCAGGACGGACTGCAGCCAGGAGCATTTTTAATGTAGCTTATTGATCAGTTTCTCACAGCACCCAGCACTCTCCCTTCAGGACTCGGTGAGTTCTGACATTTGATGGCCTTTAAGTGTGAACTTCTCATTGCGGACCCTTTTTATGGCTTCTCGGTGGGGTTCGAGTCTGTACATTGATCAGCAATATTCCAAAACATTGAACCCTCATCTTGGTATTTGAGCTTTAAAAGAGGTGCTGTGAGTTTACGGAGTGATATTACTTACAGGATTTGCGTCTGAGACACAGAAAAAGTGTACAATTCACACAGTCTAGACAAAATGAGGAATTAAGACTTGCTTGATACTTTTCCTTCACGGTTCGAAAAAAGAGCTGTCAAAAGTACACACATTCTTCACCCAAGCAGAAGTATAGAAACGTGTTTGAAAAGACTCTAGTAAAAGCTGAAGGATTGACTCGACTTAAAGTGAAAAGTACAGGTTCTAAAACATACTTAAAGTATAAAATATAAAGTAGCCTTGTGAAGGACAATACCAGCATTTTAGGGCAAAGCTGACTGGACTCCAAGCGTTATGTAGAGCGCAAGCAGAGAAAAATAATACGCTTAATATGTGATGCTCAGAAGTGAGGTAACAATACGTATGATGCATGATCGTTGTTTTCATTTTGGATCAATGCTATGAACTTCTTGATCACAATATTGATGCGTTGTTATACCCCAGACAGCAGTAGTCAGGAACAGACAAAAGATCAAACCGTCCACAAATAAATGCAAATCGCAAAACAAAGGCACAGTCACACATGCAAACAAGCAGAGTCAGATTATCAGAAAAACTGAATATCCAAATTGAGCCCCAAAACCCACCAGAAAATACAAACCAGAACCAGCTCTGAATGCAGGCACATAAACTCTAACAGTACTTCACTAGGAAACTGAAAGAACAAAGGACTGTTTATCCAGAAAGAGACCTTGTGTTGAGCTTGATCTGATAATCAAGAACAGTGCTGTGCAAGTTACTTGCAAAGTGTAATACACTATACATTACTTGTTACTGGTGTTCAAATGTAATCCGCCACCTTACAATATTACTGTCTCAGAATTGTAATCGTTACATGACTTCTGTAACTTTTCAGTTACTTTCACCAAAATAACTCTGAAGATATAATTTGACATTCTAATATAAGAAAAAATATTGCAGATCGTTCTCGAGGTTCAAGTGGCATGATGGCAGACCGTGTGATACTTAATTTCTGCTGCTTTGGCTGATCTCTCTCGTCGCCCGTTTTTCTTTCTCTTCTCAGTCAGCTGAGTGTTTGTAGGGCAGTGCTCGAGGTGTTTTTTCAAATTGCTAGTGCTATTTCTCAACATCGATAGTTCTTTAGGGTTTGGGCAAAGATTGCACTTGACTAAAACATTCTTTTTGTCCTTTTCCCTGACGAACTCAAAGTAATGCGCAAACGTCCACCTCGCAAAAGTACTGTCTTCTGCCATCTTACTGGAGAAGCAAGCCTTAAGTGATGCGCTGTGCAGGGGGCTCAACTAACCACGAACAGGAAATACAACTCTCACACATTTTTATTATCACAGATAATTAATATGAGGTCTCGCGGTCTTGCTATTTTTAAACAGATACATTTTTGGTTAAAAGTGCTTTGTAACGCACGCGGTAATGAACATGTACCAAGTAAAATATTACTGAAAATTGATAAGTAGTGCTTTACATTACTACGTTACAGCAAAAAGTAATCCGTTACTGTAACTAGTTACTTTTGTAATGCGTTACTCCCACCACTGATCAAGAGTATTTGTGAAGATCTGAACCGGATGTTAGGAGTAGAGTTTTGAGGAGAGCGTGGAAGCTCTGTTCCAGAATCTGAAACCGTACAGGGGTGCGTTTCCCAGAAGCATAGTTACCAACTACGTGAGCAACACTATGTTAGTTGGTAATGTACACTATAGGGCTGGAACTAACGATTATTGTTTTGTCAATTGATTAATTTATTATTTGTTATTGATTATTAATTTATTATATTTAATATTGATTATCTTTCGATTAATTGATTATTATTGATTAATTGGATAAAAAGAAAAATAATTATTTAATTTCCAGCATTTTTCAATAAACCAAACTGTTTCTATTTTTCTATATAATTTTTCTTACTCTCAAACATTTTAAAATGGAACAAACTATTTTCTGATTAATGGAAAATGAAGAAATATTGAAGTTTTGGCCATTTTTAGTCAATTTGGACTCATTTTGGCCTATAACTCATTTTTGACTCTCGAGTCGGAATAATCACTGAAAACATCAAGTAAATGTCTATATTGTGAGTAGAACGCTGGTTGATATTATGTATCAGCTAAAAGTGAGTTTTGTCTGTAATAAATGGGAAGATTTGACTGAAGCTTTAGTGAGTAACAAACAGCCTATGTGTTTACATCATGAAAAATCTCATTTATGTGTTTCTATGCAATAACTTAAGTTTTTGTGATGGCAAGACACGGCACTGGTTCTCATCCCCTTCTTATTCTTCTTTTATGGCGATCGGTGTCCAGCTTAATGCTGCTTTACTGTCACTGCGGCTTTGGTTAGATTACTGCCCACACATTAGTGGGTAGCCACTGGAGGTGTGTGTATAATAACGTAGACCCAACTATTAAATTATTAAATTAGTTGTCAACTTTCTTAATAAACGATTTTAATCAATTTTATGGATTAGTTGTTGCAGCTCTAATTAGGGCTGCTCGATTATGAAAAAAAACATAATCATGATTAATTTGGTCAATCTTGAAATCACGATTATTTAACACTTTACTTTGTGTTACTATTTAAGACTTTATGCTGCTCTCCTCCTTCCGCCATCTTTACCCGCTCAGACTGTACACCGCCACCAGAACACGCACGTGCGTTCAGTCTTCGGAAGGTGCGTTAGTGCGCGTGCGTGTGTCATTCGGAACACAAGACAAAATATGAGTATACTTGCAGAGCGTAATGTGGCAAAATAATTGTAATTATAATTGTTTTTTGTCGATTACATTATTTTTGTGATTGTTTGGAGCTGAAATTGAAATTGAAATTAAAATTCGATTAATTGCACAGCCTTAGCTCTAATACACTATGTTAGTTGCTAATGTACACTATGTTAGTTGCTAATGTGCACTATGTTAGTTGCTAATGTACACTGTTTGTTAGTTGCTAATGTACACTATGTTAGTTGCTAATGTGCACTATGATAGTTGCTAATGTACACTGTGTTAGTTGCTAATGTACACCATGTTAGTTGCTAAGGTACACTATGTTAGTTGCTAATGTACACTATGTTAGTTGCTAATGTACACTATGTTAGTTGCTAATGTGCACTATGTTAGTTGCTAATGTACACTATGTTAGTTGCTAATGTACACTGTTTGTTAGTTGCTAATGTACACTGTTAGTAGCTAATGTGCACTATGTTAGTTGCTAATGTGCACTATGTTAGTTGCTAATGTACACTATGTTAGTTGCTAATGTGCACTATGTTTGTTAGTTGCTAATGTACACTATGTTAGTAGCTAATGTACACTATGTTAGTTGCTAATGTACACTATGTTTGTTAGTTGCTAATGTACACTATGTTAGTTGCTAACGTAGTAGCATCTATGCTTTTGGGAAACGCACCCCAGGCCGTGTAGTATGATGTAATTACTTTGGTATGTTGCCACACGCAGTGCGGCTGTAAGAGTTAGTGGAATGTGCAAGTAATGTGCTTTGTGGCGTCTTTCAAAGTTGTGGTGCAGCTTTTCTCCCAGTGGGGAACATTATGCATCATAAAACAGAACAATAATGCAGACAAAAATGTGGCTCTTGCATAACATTTTATTCATTATTGTCCACATTACCAGCCACACTGCAGTGTGTGCTTTGTTTTGCTCCATATTCACTGCAGTGTCTTGAAGCCTGAATCTGAATTTGTGAAGAAATTGGATCCTTTGTCTGTAGTGTTTACATGGCATATAGTGTGATTAACCGCAACACGCAGCCCTGGGGGGTTCTTACTACTCTTGTTCGGCTTTTTGCATTCATATGCAAAGTAACATAACGTTTGGCTTGTCTTTACACACAGCCACAAGTTCTGTCTGTTGATATTCGTGCTTGAGACAAAAAACGGACATGAATGTTGGAACAGCTTTAATGACTTCTGAATGACCAACTCTTTAGATAAAGTTTATTCACACACTTTTGAATTTAGTTGGATTCATCTTTGAGGTTGAAAACTGCTTTTGCACAAGAAAATTCTAAAAGCTTCTGAGAGAAGGCATTCCAGATTTTGGAAATTAGTGCCTAGTATCAGAAAATCAAATGAAATGGAATTTGTGTGTTTACTGTAAACTGGATTTTCATGAACATGCAGAAATAGCGTTGTGTAAAGTGCTCTCTAGGTAAGTGTAGTTATTCACATTTCCTCATTGTTAGCTAAATTAAATTAAATTATTCCGCCAGTATCAAAAGAAAAATCAGAACGAAAACAAGACGAAATTACGAGATTAAAAGTCAAAATTATGACATAAAAAACATGAAATTATGAGATAAAAAGTCATAATTATGAGAAAGGAAGTGCGCATGCGCACCAGTTACACATGCAAACTTGACGTTTTTGGCTTGACTTCGGATTCAAATGGATTATAAATACATCGAGGACTATTTTAAACGTGGCTTCACAACAAATGACATCTCATTTCACTCTGCAAGTGACATCGGCAAGTTTAGCACCACTGGCACGCATGCGCACTTCCTTTCTCATAATTTCGACTTTTTATCTCATAATTATGACTTTTTATTTCATAATTTTGAGGTTTTTTTTAATCTCGTAATTTCGACTTGTTTTCGTTCGGATTTTTTTCTTTTACTGGCGGAAATGGGCTTCCATAAAATTAGCTTCAATGTGTGGTTTGCCTTTTAACACCCCCCGCCCCCTTTTTTTTTTCGTTATTAGTTTATTAGTATCTTTAGGTGAAATGCGTCCTAAATTTGTTTTTTTAATCATTTTGCTGACGTTCCCCCTTTTGTAATTGGTTTTCAATAGCTGGTTTTGTTTTCCTGTCAGATTACTTTTTGCTTATAGGGTAAGGTTGCTTCAGCAATAGCAAGAAAGCCACAGCCTTCAGTAGTGGGCTTCAAATTACCTTAACTGAAAATCAGCAGAGGAAATTATTTATAGAAACGTGTAGAAATGACTCATAATAAGAATCTTGTGCTGCTGAACACGCTGATTGATGTTAGTGCAGTGAACTTGTGCTTCTCACTCTACATTTCAGAGGTGCCTGATTCGTGCTTTAATGTGCAGCTTTAACATCCGCCATTATGTGCAGGAAGTGTACCGAGAGGTGATTCATCAGAATGTGTGCTGAGAAAAGTTTAGTTTTAGCAACAAATAACCGGGGTCAGCTCTGAGACAATTATGAATATTTACCAGTCTACTTTTGACTCTAGCAAGCAGAATAACTACAGTGTTTATTATTGGGTGAGTTGGTAGTGTAACGGTTAGGACGTTCACCCCATGATCGAATCCCGGACCAGTAAAGGTACCACGGGGGCACTCAGGAGCAAAGCACTTCCATCCCAGGCGCTGACAAAAAAGCTGGCCACTGCTCCTTCAAGGATGGGTCAAAAGCAGAGGTCACATGTCGTCACCAGAGAGCACACTGATTAGCTTCGCTTTCTTCATCACAACCTGCTGCTACTTCATTTGAAATACTAAAATGTTGAAGTTTCACAGTTTTATAATATTGTAATACATATATATATATATATATATATATATATATATATATATATATATATATATATATATATATATATATATATATATATATATATATATATACATATATATATATATATATGTATATATATACAATGCTGTGCAAAAGTTTAGAGCAGGTGTGAGAAAAATGCTGTAAACCGAAATACTTTTTCAGAAATATAATTAATGATTGTTTATTTTATCAATTTTACAAAATGGAAAGGTAGGCGAACAAAGAAAAAATCTAAATCAAATCAATATTTGGTGTTACACCTTTTGCCTTGAACAGCATCAATTCTCCATAGTGCCTTGCACAAGTCAGGGATTTTGTGGGATTATAGTCATAATAATATTATTTTTGTAGGATTTATAGGATTATAGATCTGTGGTTAGTTCTCCAGATGTTTGGAACAACCTACCAGCAGTTGCTTAAAAACTGTGTGCAAGTGTGCCTAGAAGAATTGATGGTGTTTCAAAGAAACAAAAAGTCAGTCACACAAATGATTGTTCATTCTTTATTCATTACATTTGATGATTGATAAATAAATAATTAACTGACTATTTATTTTTCTACACCTGCCTAAAACTTTTACACAATATATATATATATATATATATATATATATATATATATATATATATATATATATATGTCTATATATATATACATACATACATTCTACATTTTTTCAACAAGTTCAAATAGCTCTATGAGCTCCACTAAACAAGTCTTTGAAGTAATTCACTGTAAATACCTCTCATTTTAGGCATTTTCACCTGCTTTTTACTCCTCTATTTCAGTCCCTTTCACAACAGGCTGTTTCTCATTAGTATTCCTAAATGCAAATGAGCTGCTGCTCGTGGACAGCACGGCGAGAGTTTACGCCACTGAGATATGACAAATGGCCCTATTCAGGAATAAGAGATAAGTTAAAAGAGCTGTAAAATACTTAAAATATAGAGATTGTCACAGACGGAACGCAAGTCAGGATTTCAGTACAGTAATAAAACAAAGAAATGTTCAGTTGATTGCAGTATTTTATTGCCTAATAAAGTTACACATTCATATCACACAGCAGTGCCCTGCAGTTATAAAAGTGAGCAGTAGTAATAGTATACAATAAAGCGCATAGCAATAATACTCACTGTGTCACAGTAAACAGCAGTATTTCATAGAATGATCGAAATTGTCCGTATACAGCACAATTTGGCATGGTGGAGGACAAGTGGTTAAAGAAAACTCTACCCTGAAATAATAGAGGGGTTTGGAGGTCACGAGTTCAACCTTAAATGACTGTATCTTGTCTCGAGCATTACTTCCACCATGCTCTCTTGAACGAAGGCATAACCGAGCAATTGCCAGGGAGACAAACCTCATAATTTAAATATGTAAGATGAGCAATTCTGGATAAGAGCCTCTGCCAAGCGCTGTAAAAGGTAATTGTTCAGTAGAATCTGCTCAGACAGATCAGTGTATTCACCCATTAAGGGGTTGGCATCTCTTACTTATAATAGAGCTTTATGTCTGAGGATACGTAATGGGCCCACACAACACTTCTTGGAATGTCGTACTTACCTCAATTTTTTGCTGAAAGCAAGAAACACACAGGTTACGTCCACACGACAATGATTCCAGGTCAATTCGAAAAAAGTTTTTCAACGTTTTGGCCTTTCCTTCACATGACACTGCCCTGAAACAAACTTTTTTTGAAAACGGGTTACAGAGTTTTATAAAAAGTCTCAAAACGCCGCCCTCGCGTTGTCGTATAGGCAGGCAAAACACCACTTTTGAAAACGATGGAAGAAGAAGAAAGAACCCTGCATGTAACGACCAGTAAAAACAACGATGGCGGAATACTGCAGCTGGGATCAAAACCACCTAAACCGAGACCGAGACAAGACCAAGGCTCTGAAGGACCGAGATGAGACTGAAATTTCTTGAAACGATACGGGTATGGACGTGAAAGCGGTTGGATGTGTACCGGTCAGGCGTTCACCCCGTGATTATAAGGTCGCCGGTTCAGATCTCACAGACCGGTAAAGTTACCGCAAATGGAACGCGCATCACAACCATATGCCTAGATTAGAAATGAGTTTCAGTGGTGAATCTCCATTGTTACTGCGAATTTAGTCCTAGACTAGGTTTAAGTCACGTTTAAGGAAGCCATGCATTTTGTTTTTGGAGTCTATCCAGGTAGACTAACCATCCCAATCCGTCTTAAAGTTCATGCTGGGAATGTTGATCAGCTGACAAAGGGAGATTGCAAGTGAAGTCCATCAGATAAGAGCTTTCCTGCTCGGCAAGACTGACACATGATGGGATCTCCAGAGCGATCCCCTGAGAACCTGCAGATCAGACTTCAGCAGGAGCAGTTCCACATTCCTTAAACCTCGCTCGTTAAGAACGAGATCAACAGCTAGAATGTGTGTGTGTATATGTGTGTGTGTGTGTGTGTGTGTGAGAGAGAGAGAGAGGAGAGTAGATCAGGGTGATCAGACATGTTTCTGCAACTGTCTTTTCTGAACAGACTATGCAACTTCATAATTCCCTCTCTAGCTAGCTCTCGCATCTAAATTTACTGCTGTTCAATTGGAAAGTGCAGCAGCAGACCTGGTGGAAAGTGATGCAGTCTACGAAACCAATCCACGTTTGATTTTCTTCCCCTTTCAACAACCGATTTTTGTGAGTGTGGCAGCTTCAAAATTGACTTTCTAAGTGAACTTTTTTAAAGATTGCACTTTAGAGACTTTACTGTGTAATGTGACCGTGGTCTAAGTGTTGTGGAACCTGTCGATATTCTTTTAGATCAAAGCCATTGGAGCGCACTTTATGTCAGGATCCTGATCCATTCGCTCATTGTTTCATTAGATACCAAATAACGGTATCAACTAGAGTGGTTAGGGAGTTTGCCCCGTGTTCAGAAGGTCAGCGGTTCAAATCCAGGACAGGTGAAGGTACATCAGCCGCTGCTTCTTTGTGGATCGGTTAAATGCAGAGATCATATTTCACTGTGGTGCGCTGCGTGCTATGTTGTGGTGTGTTCACAGTGACTAGTTAGAGTGATGATTGCTTTTTTTTTCTAGTGCAAAAACTGTAGGAGGAGTAGCGGCAGTTTGTTGGAATAATAATAATAATAACAATAATAATAATAAACACAATCAAATAATTATTCACTTTCAATTAAATAATAATTATTAAAAATAAGCTCCAATTCCAATACTTCTTTTAAAACTTTGCCTTTTTCATAATTACCATTACCATTTATTTAAAAATCCACTGACTAGTTTGGATCTTAGCCACTGTTTCTCACGTTCTTCTGTTGGCCAGTACGTGTCAGACTTGCTGGATGTGTGAAGCTTGTTGGGATTTGGCTCATAGACCCAGACTGTATCATCAGAGACTTTCTTCAGATGAAAGAATTCAGTTTTGTGAGTATCGTCAGACGTGGATTTGATAAATCAGGAATGAACTCCTTTAGCCTCTTGCCAAACTTACTGCACTGCACCCTCACGCTCATATACAGACCTGAAATGTGGACGGGAGCAGTGTGTTTCGGTTGTAAATACTTCAAGTTCTTCTTCATTCTCTATTATGAGCGTAATGGCACATCAGTCTACATAGATACATCGATTCAGTGATCAGCAACACATAGCAGCAATCCAAACTGAAAACATTGATCAGGCTTCTCACATATTGCAACGTCACTTTATTCTGAAGAGATCTGTTTTTGTTAAAAGAGAAGATTATTTTTCAGCTAAATCTCTGCTTGAGCTCAAGAACATTTCGTGATATAAATTGATGTGTTAAATCAATACATGAT
Source organism: Distichodus sexfasciatus (assembly GCA_032718565.1). NCBI lineage: Eukaryota > Metazoa > Chordata > Actinopteri > Characiformes > Distichodontidae > Distichodus > Distichodus sexfasciatus. Next base: position 160,990 of record JAVGVS010000291.1, read on the forward strand.
GTTGTGACATATGTGACCCTCACAGCAAAACCAGTCGCCGGAGGGTTTCAAGAAAAACAGCGTTTATGTTCGCGTGGGCTAAAATTTTGGACTTTTTTGTTTTTAGTGTTTTGAAACAATTGGAAGTCTATACTGGACTGTTGTGTGAATAAATTTGGCCAAGAAAAACTTACCTTCCGTCCTAAATGTGACTTTCTTGAGGTGAAATTCAAAATTTCCAGCAGAATGTTAAAAGTTTCTGTTTGACCTGCGCTCTACTTCATGTTCTGGGTAAATCCACTGAGGTTGACTAAAGTGAAAGATATTTCTCCGGAATCACATCTTGATCTCGAGTTCAGTTAACCCCTACTTGAGTAGGCTATCTGTGTGGCTGTGTGAATACTTAGCGTAGGCTACGTAAATACAAAGCGTAGCAGCGACCGCGCAGTGATCTCTTGTGAGTGCTCGCCGATAGTCAACTTCAAGAGGCAGATTTCTCCGTTTCTCCACTTGTTGACAGGAAAATCCGACTCACTGAATGTTGATATCTCAGTCATATGTCGTCCAGTCAGAGTCACATATCAGTTAGGGGTGTGATAAGACACTCGGCTCAAGAGACGAGACGATACATGAGATTGGATTGGCAAGAACGAGATGAGAAGATTTTTTATCTAATTTAAGGAAAACTTCAAGATTTTGCTGGTGAAAGTTCCACTTGGTGGTCAGAAGTTTGGCATAAAAATAACGCCATACCTTGAAGAAAAATATCATCACTTTTTAATAGCGTAAGATCTCATCCCACCCTACTGTCAACCGATGGCTCCTGCATTTAATTGAGTTGAAACGTTATAGCAGTTTGTGATATCGACTGCCATTGAATCGTTGGCCATTGAAATGATATAATTTCTAGTGTTGTGGTACTTGAGACCGGTCTTTTTAGACCAGGTTTTAAAAGTCTCGGTGTTGTCTCGGACTCTTTCATATTTGTACTCGGTCTTGTCATGAACTCGGACCGGGAGACTCAGGATTTTAGTTGGAGACCAGCCGAGACCACAACTCTGAGAATATTACTATGAAAACCCTTTGAGACTGACTGACTTTGAGACATTTTGCGTTGTTTATTAATGTGTTTTAATAACTCAGAATCCTTTAACTTACAGAAACCACACACATACCGTCAGGAATCACAAGACTTTCAACTTACCCCACATTATATTCACTCCTCTGTATGTGAAATTATTTCTGAGTAATCCCATACACAAAAACTGAATTAATTGCGTAAAAAGGCATTAATTAATCTGCAATGTAAACAAGAGTTAGTGCTGACGACTCCATCATGCGCAAAAACGTAGTTCTCTTCCAGAAAGACCAAAAGCAGCTTATGAGCAAAATGAGTCCAAATCGGCTCAAAATGACCTAAAACTTCAGCATTTCTTTATTTTCAATTGCTCAGAATATTTTCCCATTTTATAATATTAGAGAGTAATCAATAGGGAAAATTAAATATAGAAAAATACATTGTTTTGTTGTCA
>JAVGVS010000291.1:167500-250858 GCA_032718565.1 Distichodus sexfasciatus
TGCGGTAAATTCATTAATATCAAAAGAAGTTTCCCGCCCTGGTCTCAGTCTCGTCTTGGTCTTGTCTCGGTCTCAGCACACTCTGCTCTTGGTCGTGTCTCGGTCTGGGTTTAGGTGGTCTTGACCCCAACTCTAAACGATACGTTGATCGACATAGATACATCCATTTCTGTTTATCACGATAACACGGGATGCTGGGACCGTAGCTCAGAAATATCAAAATCAAAGCATATATTTGTTACTTTTCAGGATTTAAAAAGAAGAGATGAACAGCTCCTGAACGGAAGGAACAGACTTTTTAATGTCCTTTTTCGTCCATTGAATCAATATATCGTGGTGAAACTTGTGAGTCTACCGTTCACACGTTGTGGAGAGCATATGACTAAATGTGAAAAAAATGTCAGCGAGGTTGAAAAGGAGAACAAAACAGCCCTGAAATTAAGATAAATCATGATGGTAATTCACCGCTTTTAAGCCTATCAACATTCCAAAATGCATCTTTAAGGTGCAAAACGGGTCTTCACGAGGGGGGATTTTACTGATGGCCAGCTGGAGCCAGCGTGCTAGAGAGAGATGATCTGTCAGGTGGGACTCAGGTGCGGTGCCGAAAAGATTCTGCAAGCTCATTAATAGCATACGTTAGACTGAACGCTCTTTCTGTTTTTCTCCTAGGAGGAAGATTGCACAGACGAGAGCAAACACGGCACTGACCCCATTAAGTCAACAGCGGGAATAGAAGCGGGAGGAGGACGTCCAGCCCACCTGACCGTCCGTACAGGAGTGTTTGACCTCGCTGGACCTCGCTCTTTCCACTCATGAAGCAGTGATGAACAACAATCCTCCTGCGAAAACTCTCCATGCCTCATGGAACCCACTTGACACATAATTGAGGAGCAGTTTCAATTAACCTTTTCATTAAAAAAACGAGCAGCAGCGAAAAGTAAACCAGATAGTTTTAGTAGATCTGTTCCTGCTTAGCGACTCCACGTCCATTTTTGAACTTCAACAACTCGGATCGTCAAACTTGCGATGCAGATTTCAGCGGTAAAGCGTAAGGTTACGTAGCATTGAGAGACAGTGGGAAGGTTTGGGTTCTCTGACGTTCGATTGGCCAGACCAGCGCGGGTTTGAAGAAGACATCTCAAGGGCTAAAATGGTCTCCTATCTGAAATGGAAGTTGCGCATCTTGACCGCGCTGATCTGCGCAGGCTTTTTCTCTACGTTCATGTTGAACCGGGCACTCAGAGAGCCTGCGTTCGACTCGAGCCTGATCATCTCCAGCGTCTCTTGCGCCTGTCGGCGATGCATCGCCGAAATGGAGGACGACTCCTGGTTCTGGGATAAGTTCAACTTGACCGTCCAGCCGCTGCTGTCCAAAGATAACGACGAGCTCACGGATGAAACGTACAGGTGGTGGCAGGTTAGTGGGTGTGTCCGATTTAAACTTTTGTAAATCCAGAAAATAAATCATATGAACTTCCTTCAGAAAACTTTTGATGCAAGAAAATGACAAAATCTGTGTATGCAAAGAATTTTATGATGATTTAGGAATCCACATATACATGATGCGTTATCAGGATTTTGGGGATGCACATTATGGGAATTATAGAACAATGCTGATATCCGATGCCGATTAATGAGGAAGCGCGATCGGAGGCAGAGTGGAGTTCATAAAGACAAGACGTTTTTCTCGCCAAAGTTCCACTGTGCACTCAGAGTCCTGGCACAAAAATAATGCCATAGCTTTGGCATTTCTAAAACAGCGCCAAGTTAAGCGAGGTTGAAGGCAGAGTTGAGTGCGTAAACACAAGAGACTTTAATCGTGAACGTTCCACTGCGTGCTCAATGTTTTTGCACAAAATAACGCCATGCATTTTAAAACAGAAGGCGCGGGCCATATAAAATCACACCTCAGACTTTAGAGATGCCTGTCATAAGCGTTACCTTTCCAACATGCAATAAATGCATCGTCAAAGATCGACTGGAAATATCGGTCAAATCTAAACATCGCTCTAATAACGATAACTTTTAAAAAAGCAGTTATCGGCCGATTCGGATATCATGGTGCATCTCTACAGGATATATCTTTATAATTCCCACACATGCATAGTGCTGGCTTCTAAATTCATGATTCGTAAAAATTATTCACTGTCTTGGAATAGTTCATACAAAAAGGCTTCTCTAAATTTAACCAGTGTTGGGAAGGTTACTTTTAAAATGTATTCCACTACAGATTACAGAATACATGGCCCAAAATGTAGTTTGTAATGTATTCCGTTGAGATACTCAATGTGAGTAACGTATTCTGAATACTTTCGATTACTTAATATATTGTCATGCTTTTTACAACACATCCTGCAAATTCTTGTTTGTTTTTCTCTACCAATTGGCTGTTAAGCCTAAATCTTCCTGAACAGACAATATATTTACTCTAAAGGAGCAAACACGAAATTTCCAAGTAAGAAATGCATTCCTGCCCGGGCACTGCTGGCTCTGTTGTGCTGGCTCCGGGTCCACTGTGTAACTGATGTTAACAGGACGCTTACATTAGAGCCTCTTATTGCGTGTTTTGTTTGGGTTTCCGGCAATGCGTGGAATTACCAAAATTAGAGAGGGGATAGAGAGGGGATAGCCTAACATATGAAACAGGAAAAGACCGCCGTGTAATCCATTTATTTCAACAAAGTAACTGTATTCTAATTATCACCTATTTAAACGGTAACTGTAACGGAATATAGTTACTCATATTTTATATTCTAAATACGTAACGCCGGTACATGTATTCCGTTACTCCCCAACACTGAATTTAACAGCAGCTAACCTAGCAAGGCTTGCAAAACAAACTTCACGGATAATTAAAAATCTTCCAACAGATTAATTTGGTCAACTCTCTGTTAAATTTGGTCGATTCTAATGTAATGTAAATATGAAGTTACTGCTGCAGTAATGGAGCAAATTTTTTTTAATATCTCACCAGTTCCGAGGTCTTCTAAAAGTGCAAACACACCCATCGCCCGCTCTGCTTCACAGAACTTTCTATAGCCTGATGTGAACATGCTAATTTAATGGTCAGGCCTTCTATTTATACACAAAAATGAAACCAACTGTGGTGTATCATAATTTTAAAACTGCTAATCATGTAGCGTGCTAGTGAATTTAATGAAGGTTAACAGGGAGGTTAAATTACAGAACAACTAAGAAAAACCTAGGCTTAGAGTTAGGGTTAGGGTTAATAAAGATGGCACTGATCCGATACGTGGACGGGATATCAGTTCAGTAACGAGTCAAAAAGCTGGATCTGGTATCGATGTCATTGGGCCCATCTGTAAATTGTAGGTTTTTCTGTGTTTGCGTATGTTCACACGCTCAGTTGGTTCTGCACGGGAAGTGTTACTGAGGTAAAGCTGGTTTATTTTTCAACATTCACACTAACTCCTACATATTGATATGACAATGAGCAGAACAAGCAACGCAACACACTACAAGCCCAAAAGCACATCACACCATTATACTGTTTAATTTCCTTAACAACACCAGCTCTCACTCACAATCTCTGTGTTCCTGATGCTTTTAGCGCCGCAGGATTAGGGAGCGTCACTAAATGACACAACTGTGTTTAAAGAAATAATTTTTTAGATGTTATTTTAATAATAAATCATTTAGTATATACATATGGGTGTGTAATTATTACATTGTTTTAATTTGGAAAACTGTATTTAAGAATTCTAAAGTATAACAGAATAACCTCAGTCATGTATTCAGACATTTTTTAAAGGATTATTTTCTGTTTTCTGTTTAAAAAAGACTCTCGGATTTGTATCAGTATCAGCAGGTATCCAAATTTACAATATCGGTATCGTATCGGACATAAAAAAGGTGGTATCGTGCCATGTTTATTAATGAAACATTGTAAAAAGTAAAGTAATAAAGCAGACATTTGTATCAAATCTGACTTACGTTACCCAAAAACAAGGACTATCTACCACTAGTTAACACACACGTGATGGTAGAATGAGTTTAACGTTAATGAAAAGTTTCTTTATTAGTTACTGGGTTCGGTGCAAAATGAAAGCCGATGAGTTAAAATAGTCTTTTTTGGAGCCACACATGTAGTCTTATCTTTTGCTGTTATTAAAATGGCTAGTGTAAAATGTGAAAGATTTAAGTAAACAGTTTTATCATAATCTGACAAGTACCACCCCAAATAAAATGGCTACGCCCCTGGAGATATGTAAAGCAACCGGCCTAATTCTCTTCTGTGGTTATCATCGTGGGAATCTTCCCCCACCTTGCTCATGCATTTACACACGTATACCTCGGTAAACAAGGGGTGAGTGCTTGTTAACACTTTGCTACTGATAAAATCACCAATTTGTCTTTGCATAAACCTGCATATGCATGCAACTTCATTTAAATTCAACCCCGGGAGACGGGAGGTCAGACACCTCAAGAATGGCCAAACGTCACCTTTTAATTCTTTGCCTCCACATACATATAAGATGAATAATTCAAGATGGTATGGCGTGAGCAGAGAGAGAAAGATGCTTCAGTAGTTTGAGTAGTTTTCCAACACTGCTGGATTTATTATCCTGAAATTAACTTTTTTTAACCAGGTGAACGTCCCTTTTTAATGCTTCACACATCCATTCATTCCTCTATCGATTCCTTCCTGCAGCTCTCACTCTCTTCCACTTCACCTTGAGCACTCAGCAAAAGAGCAGAGGCAGAAAAAGTGTTGTCGTGTTAAGTCATGACTTTGATCACAATCTCAAATTACGCCGTCACGCCGCCTGCACCTAGTCAGCGCGGCGTGGACGGAAACTTGCGCAGAGTGGCATGACCTGACCTCGTTACTAAACCTAAATCTTCAAAGATGGCAAGTTTGAAATGAGGCGACGAGGAGACGACGAGCTCGAAAAACGAATTCAAACTGAAATCAAAAACTGAATTTTTATTAGTCGAGCTTTTACATGCCACGAAAAATCGATTTTTTTGCCTCAGCAGAACTAGCACATGAAACATTTTGTATGTATTTGTTAAACATTTACTACAGGAGATAAGCAACTATCGTTGGAGTAGCAGGATGAGAGTTTACCCAGGTTTATTTATGTACAGATAAATCAGATAAGTCACCTGGGATGAAAAGGTGGTGAAATTTATATAGAACCTTTCAAATATAAAACTGCAAAGTGCTTTATTTAAAAATTAAGAGCAGTAGAAGATAAGTAACTTGAGTAAGCAATTTGAGCATTAATAAGTGTGGGATAAAAGAACAAATTAATAAAAACACGATTACAAAAGAAGAGCACAAAATTATTACAAAATAGGAACTAAAAGCTAAAATGTAAAACTACATTTTAATGGAAACAAATATAGACACAATAAATTAAAAATAATAATTAAATATTTAAGAAAGGTGGTGAAATTTAAGAACAACAATGATCAGGGATTTATCGGCAGATTACATTAAAGGGCAGTGAAGGTTGAGATAAAGAAGAAGCACAAAATTGCCAGAAACTTTATTTGGGACTTTATTTAAAAAGTATTGCTGTCAGTATCAGCACATGGTCCCTAAGCAACCAGCCGGGGCGTCGCCAGCCGATTTTACCGGGGCTTCAGACCAGGGTATTTTGAGTGTAGCCCGGAGTGTAATCCTCAGCTCCACTTTAAATTTACATCCGGTCCGGGATAAGCCTAGGGACTGGATCTAAAAGAACTGTCAATTCATTGGCGTCCCTATCTGACCATCACTTTTAGTTTACTAAAACTTTACTTAAAAGCTGCTAACTTCACTGCTTTTTAGTTTACTAAAACAATACTAACTTCTAACTTCACTGCTTTTTAGTAAAGTTTTAGTAAAGCTTTAGTGGTGTTTGGTCAAATTTGAGCTTGGAGTATAAACTAAATCTTGAAAGAATTGCAGAATTGCATGGAGCGCAGTTTTTCGAATCCAGTTGAAGAATTTGTCAGTATTTTTGATCATAAAAGTTCAAAAAAGTTGTGTATTGTTTCGCTATGAAAAATGGTAAAATTGAACTGAGCGCACTATTTCCAACAAAATCTAACATGACACAAACAGTATTTTTGATCAAAATTGTCAGAATTAAATCATATATTTTGTATTTAAAGCAGTTGATAAACAACTTTTTATGTGTTGAACCTTCAAATTGTTGGTGTATTTTGAGGGGCCAGGAACGGATACATTTTTTTACATTGATTCTTGACACTTTACATTAACCTGTTAAAAAGTGTTCACCTGACCACCTTTATGCTGTAAGAATATATGAATGAGCAACTGCATAATTAATCGTGTGACTACATGTCAGTTTGTCAGTTGCCAAATGCTTCCTTGTCTGTGGTTCTTACTGGAAGAGTTCTGATTAAACACAGATAATTGTCGTGTTACGTAAGTGAAATGAAGTGTGTGCTTTCTGTAGAACTGGTTTACTGTGCTGCATGTTATCACTCTGCACGCTGATGTACAAATACTGGGTAAAATATTGTACGTGCAGGTGTGGACGTGTGTGGTTGTGTGTGTGATGGCAGATTAATGTCTTCATATGTGTGTTTGAGTTTCAGGTGTGGAGATTTGAATATTCTCATATATGTGTGACCAATAAAACAATGGAGTGTTATTGCTTGGTCAAGTGTTTGCATGTAGTATTTTTCTCATCTGGCTATAAATTTTTGTAATGATTTCATATCTTGATTTTCAAATTCGTATACTTCTAGTGTTGAACGCAGCTTCGTGTGTGTTTTGCCAATCATTGTGGCCGCCTCATTTCACCATCTGAAAACCTTGTGAGGAAAACAGCTTGAAATTACACTTTGTCTATCAAAACAATAACACGAGTGTGTGTGTGTGTGTGTGTGTGTTTGTAGTGGCTGCAGTCTGAAAGCAACCCGGCCAATTTCAGCACGGTGGTGGACGAGTTGTTCCAGGTTATCCCAGGAGAGCAGCGCTACATGGACGCCGGGCCAGATCGCTGCCGAACCTGTGCTGTAGTGGGGAATTCGGGAAACCTCCGCTGGTCTCGCTACGGGAAACTCATTGACTCCCATCAGTTTGTCATTCGGTGAGTTTTATACATTTTACATCACAACTACTTCATTGCAGAATTACAGTCAGTGCTGGGGATTAGCTAGTTACTAGTAGCGGTACTGCAAACTTCAGTACTTTTTAGTTTACTAAAGCTTTGCTAAAAAGCAGTGAAGTTAGAAGTTAGTGGCTTTTTAGTAGGGAGGTGCTGGAATGAAATTCGCGGCCGAAACCGAAAACCGAAAATGAGGAAACACTTGACCAAAAGACTGAAAGAAATTAACTTTTTTGTACCATTGCTGTCATGGCTGGGACTGTACTTACCTCACTTAAGTCAAGGCATTGCAGTTGCATAAATTAATATTCATGCTTCAAAGAATAAATTATAATTAAATTATAGCACTGAATGCTGACATTGCAACAATGCACAATATAAAATAAAATTCTAAATAAAATGTTTCACTCTTTAATAGACTACAGACCTATAACTGACTGCTGAAAGATTGTAAATTTAAATATCTTCTCTCATAAAACACAAAGTGGATTAAAGTCAAGGGCATTTTAACAATGCACAACAAGTGTGAACAGTTATTAATAAATTGTTTTATATTATTATACGTTTTAGCTTTATGTAGTATAAGAGTGCTGGAACTGAAGCTGTATCTACTAGAAATTGACTTGGAGAGTTGTTATTATGCAGAGACATTCTATGGCTTAGTACTGTGTAGAAAAATAATCTTAGTGCCAGGCGGAAACACTTATTTATCCATTTGGTATCCATCTGGATACAGAGTAAATTATTTGATAACAAAAAATGATTTATCTTTTCCTATTGCTTACTCTCTAATATTATAGAATGGAAAAATATTTTCAGATCAATTTAAAATGAAGAAATACTAAAGTCTTCATTTTAAGGATGGATTCCAACTTTAGTGAAGATTGAAGCGAGAATTTGTAGCTGTGAAACGGCTTAGTCAACTATATTTTCTCTGTCGCTTGAAGCGAAGTGAACTACTACATTAAAACAGCAGCTTGGCTAAGGCCTCAGCACAGAGCCAGGGAAGAGTCTCCCTCACCATCCCAAGGACCATCCCATTTAGACTCCCAGCGGTTCACAACAACCCCGATCACTACATCAAGCTCACCTGAGTTCTAGTCAACCACACCCACAGCTAGCTCTACATATGAAGACCATTGTTTCCCAGTATTTGTGAAGGATAGTCATACCTAGCGTTGCGTACTGAGCATTTTCCCGTGTTGCCTGCCCGGTTTTATTCTTCTGGCTTTGGTTGCCCCGCGGACCGACCCCAGCTTGAATAAGGACTATGAGTTCTACCTCTCAACTTCTGTGTATTCAACCCGGTGCTTGGTTTCACCGGACAGTCATTACAGGCGTAGCTTAACTACTTTAACTACTGAGCATCACTAACTTGGGCTTGAAAACTACCGTTTAAAAAGGGTTTACTGATTGCTACGTGCAGTGTGGCAACTCCCCAGATTTCCAAACGCCAGTTTCAGCTTCCTTCTGAGACAGAGACACTAACAAAGCTACTGACAGGTTTGTTTAGTCTCAACACAGCGCACCTCACGGTTTCATAACTCATTCCCGACGTGTGAAGTGTGTTGCCGCGGTAGGTGAACTTTGTGGCATTGTGAATTAGATTTAAAAAATACCCAAACCATCTTAATTACAGCCTTGTTGTTGTTGTTTAGCCTCAAAACATCTGGCCTGGTTGTTACAAGAAATATTTACAGTAACTCCTTTAATCTGTCACATCTATTAGCACTAGCCTTTTAATTAACATTCAAAACATTCAAAAGAATCTCACGAATCTTGTCGTGTGACTTCTGTTGTGCTAAAAATAACCCTTTTTAAGTCTGACGGCAAAAAGTAAAAGAGCATGTAAAGGTGTACCTTTACTGGTCCGGGATTCGAACCGGCGACCTTCCGATCATGGAGTGAACCGTGACGCTACCAACAAACACAATTACCTAATTTGACTGGTGTTTCATCATAAATAAAAAAGTTTAAAAACTGCCAAAAATTAAATTTAATGAAGTGAGACATGGATCATGATTTCTGAGACGTATAGTTGATTAATACATATTACATTCGTGCTCAGTTTTGGCAAAAATGTGCCAGGACACGTCTGGTTGAGCCCTACTGGCATGCCGGTGGGGAAAATCCAGCTTTGGAGACGGCGAACAATGAATAATTGAAAAGATTATAAGTTCTTTGAGATGAATGTGTGTATGAGCAATGTGTTTGTTCTGTTGTACTGTTCTTTTTACTTCTCACCAGCAGCACTGTTCGCTCAATTCATCTGTCATTATGGATTAGTAACAAAACAGCCTCACAGCTCTAGTGAGTTTATATAGACTCTCACAGTTCAAGCCTGACATTGAGCGACACGTTCGGTATGGTTGACTTGATTTCATTTAACACTTCACTCACAGTCAAATAGATGCACTTATAGATTGCAAATCTCTGTTTCTTTAGATGAGGTGATGTGAAAGTCGAGCTAAATGTATTGATGAAGTTGATTAAGTTCAGTTCTGTTGTGATGGACAGGAGAAATCTATTATATTCAGTTGAGATTGAATTGTCATGTGCAGTCTTGCAGGGATGTTTTCTGATGCAGCCAATTAACAGAGAATCCAATAAATGGTAATCGTAAAATACTAATTATTTTAGAACTTTAGAAATTTCACCAGTAAAATCTGCTGAAAATCTTTATTAAACATGGCACGATGGCACTTTTTATGTCCGATACGATACTGATACTGTAAATTTAGATATTTGCCGATATGATACAAATCTGATGCAGTCTCTGAGTCTTTTTTAAACAGAATACTGAAAATAATGCATTAAACAATGTCTAAATATAGATTGACCCACTGCTACTGATAACCGGTCCAGCTATTTGAGTTGTTAACGGACCAATATCTGATCTACATATCAGATCTATGCTGTCAGTAGTCTGTATGCCTTCATGTTCGCTCCACTTGGTACTGTGTTATAAATGTGGCAAAATCCAGCCAGTGACAGGCTTGGACAAAGATGATTGGCTTTTTTGGTCTCCAAACAGATGCTAAAAGGGTTGCAAGTCCATATAGATTCAAGATTCAAGATTCTTTATTTGTCACATGCAAATTATACAGGTACAACATGCAGTGAAATGTATCCTGATCCGCTCTTTTGACTGTGCAATTTAGGCAAAAAAAAGTAAAATAAAATAGAGATACAATATACAAACTTAACAAATTTAAAATAAGGAGATAAGGGAAATAAGGGAAAAAAATAAAGATAAATAAACTATTTCTTATATTACAATAAATTTAACCTGAGTCCAAAATCTGCAGACAGATAACAGGTGCAATGAGACTGTTTTTAAAGTGCCGAGTGCAGCTACACAGCAGTGAACAGTGAAATGCTACACAGTAGGAGCATGTAATATTTAGCAAATAACACTCATTTTTCCAGTATGACAAAAAAAGCAGCAACAAAATGAGTTTTGGGTTATTTAAAGATTGTGGGTGTGATGTTTTCAGCCAGTATCGTAGTCTAATCTGTTGATGTTGCAGGGATTACGCCTCCAACGTGTTTTAATGAAGATGTTGATTTTATAATGTACAATCTGATGATTTTATGAGATGATTTACGCTTCAATTAGAGGTTAGAAGCTGATGCACAGTTATCGTGTGTAGAGAGGCATGAGGAACCATACAAGAGAGTGTCCGGTCAGTTGATGCACTAAATACACTGTTTTGCAGTTGACTTTTTATGTCTTTCAGTCAAATAAAAGACTATATTCTAGTCGTACATTTCATCATTGAAATTAACTTTATCCTCTCATCTTCTCATCCTCTCGTCTCCTCTCATCTTGTTTTTGTGAACCCAATATTGTGTATCGTCTCGTCTCGTGAGCTACTAACTACTGTGAGAGATCTAATAAATTAATTAAAGTAATCATTAAGCAAAGTTGCAGGATAAAGTGGAAGTGAGAGTGTAGCCGGAACTTGGAACTAGCAACAAACAAATTATCCACAGTACATGATTCTCTTTGTTGAACGCAAGTCAAACAGTAAGTATGAGCTTCCCTGAATTTGTTGTGACAATATAGAGCAGGGCTCCGGTTCAAAAGTATGCACAATAGGTTAACTGGTGACTCTAAATCGGCCAGTTAAGGTCTGAATGGGAGTGTGACTGTGTAAGTGTGTGTGCCCTGCGGTGTGTTGGTGCCTACCCAGGGCAGGTCCCTGGGATAAGCTCCGGTCCCCCAACACCCTCTCCACCGCCGCCCTCCCCGCGTGACCCTGATTGAGACTGAATGAATGAACGAATATAAAGCAGTAAGAGTAGAAGTGCTTAGTGACTTTAAGATGACTTACATACTGTATATGACCATGAAAAGATTTGGTCTTGTCATAATTTCTTTGTACCAGTTTTTAATGAGTGGAATAATGAACATTTTCATGCATGGATTATGAGCCACTAAGTGAAACCCTATGGATGGTTATCCACTGGAGTGGGCACTGTGGAGGAAAGGATTATGTTGTAAAATTAAATGGCATACCTACTGAAAAATGCAGCTGTAAAAGGTTATAAAGACCAACTGGGGCCTGCGTCCACCAAACGTGTTTTTTGCGCTGAGAGTGCAGTTGGTGGCGTAACGGTTGGGCGCTCACCCCGTGATCAGAAGGTCGCCAGTTCGAATCCTGTGCCAGTGAAGTTACCACTGAGATACTCACAAGCAATTTACTGTCCCCAAGCACTGCTCCCCGAGCTGCCCACTGCTCCTTCATGGATGGGTCAAATAATTACTCACTTTTAATAAAATCGTATGAGCTTCAGCATTCAGACCCTTCAGCAGAAAAAAATGATGTTTTTTACCGCAGCGCTCTAAGTGCTTCAATTTGAAATTCGTTCACCTTTTAGAGCACCACTGGGCTGTAAAGATTGTAAGATGTAAAGTTTGTAAAGATAATCTCTTATGTTGGCTAGACTACCGATCTCAAGGGAACACGTTACAATGTTTACATGAAATAGGAACAAACGTGGAAGTGCCCGATGACGCTTTTCGTAACTTAGCAACAACAAGCTCTGAAAGAAACGCTGAGAAAGCAATCAGGAAGTGAGATTTTGACTGCCCTCAGCGCAACAACCGTGTTTGGTGGACACAGACCCTTCACGGATGGTTCAAATGCAGAGCTCACATTTCGTTGAGGTGCACTGTGTGCTGTCCTGTGGTTTGTTCACTATGACAAGTAATCACTCATTTTTGGACAGCACCATATGTAGAATTAGAAAAGATTTTTATTTGAAGCCCCCCTTCGGCATCGGCACAGGAGAAGTAATGACGTGATGCTGAACTCTCCTAACTGTCTATTAGTTTGGTGGGTTTTAATCACATCAGCGTAATCCATCACGGTTAGGAGATTATTAGACTGTCCCAAGTGCCTTTAAACACATTCCATCTCTGTCACGCAGTTTAGCCGGAGAGTAATAAAAATGTCAGAGCGTGAATTTGTTAACAGTGACAATATCGTATATTCCTCCTGCAAAAAGGATTGAATCTGAAGCATTGATTGTCTTGTGTTAAAAGAGGGATATTAGATTTTTTTAATGGGATTTTGTTAACGTTAAGAAGCAGTTGGTTTTAAATCTACAGCACATCGTAAATCATTACCATCCTGCATTCTGTTGGCTCTCAGGCTGTTGTATGGTTCTCAAATAAAATCAATATAGAATGCAATTTTTAAGACTGGAATAAATTGAAATTTCATTGTTTATGAATAAGCAAAAGCAGGCGCACAGTGTTGGGGAGTAGCAAACTACAATTAGCAACAATACAAACATTTACATTTACATCTACATTTGAAACGAGCTAGTTTTACACCACTGTTTTCTGCAAATAGTGATGTATCGTAAGAAAATGCTCTGTTGCCCCATTAAGAATACTGTTATTTTTCCTTCTTAACAAAGACGGCCGTTTTAGCAGATGTTTGTCATTGGTGTGATTGGCAGAAGTGGCATCTGCTAGGCTATGGCCATATTTATCTCAGTGTATGACTGAAAGGAAAAATGAACAGATCTTACACATTTGAGGATAACTTTTTCAAGCTGAAAATCAAAGCACTTTCTACCTCCAAAACGTCATTGAAACCTTGTGATTTGACATTTTGTTGTTAAAGATTTTCATATTTCATTTAACATCATGTTTCACCTTTTTTTAATTAATTTAAGTATTACTCCATAAAACAGCTTGAATATAGGTTGCTACTTTTTCCTCCGTAGCTTGTAGTGTAGCTACTACTATATTAACTATTTTAAACTGACATTGTTTTTTATTAATTAGTGTTTTAATAACTCAGAATTCCTTTAACTTACAGAAACCACACATATACCGTCAGAATCACTTTAAACTAAGCATACGTTATATTCATTCCTCTGTATGTGAAAGTATTTCTGAGTAATTCTGTGCACAAAAACTGAATTGCGTAAAAATACATTAATTACATTATTTGTGATGTAAACACACACTTTAATACTTGCGATTTTCCCGGAAAGGTGAAAACAGCTCATTTTATAGGCCAAATGAGTCCAAATCTGCTCAAAATTACCCAAAACTTAAAATAAATATAGGAAAATGCAGTATTTGTTATCAAATAATCTTATTCTATGTCCAGATAGACATCAAATGGATAAAGAAGTTTTTCCTACTGTCACTAACCTTATTTTGCTTCACAGCACTAAGCCATAGAATGTCTCTGCATAATAAAAACACTGTTGTTACCATTTCTAGTAGTTATATCTACAGTTTCAGCATTTTTATACCACATAAAGCAAAAAGAAGTAAACATTTCTACAGGCCCAGGTGAATTTTTTATCAGAAATGGGCTGATTTCAAAACTGTGTCAGCATATGAGTAGTGCAGGACGTCCTGAACCCAACAACATAAAGCATGTGTGGCTACACACACACTAGAACAAGCCTAACAATAAAGGTATAGAGAATTGCCCCAAATTTGAAGGTCTGCAACACCAGCTTGGCTGTAGAATTACATTTACATGTACAGCATTTAGCAGACGCTCTTATCCAGAGCGACTTGCAACAGTGCTTTGAAGTCCACGACTGTTCTTTGATCTGTAGAGCTACGTTTAAAATCAACAACTGTCATTAAACCAAGTTACTGCCGACTAAGTTATATACTTTAACAAAAACGTTAGAGAAAAATGAAAGTTCACAGACAAACGTACGTGTCAGTGGGGAGGTTTGAGGGGAAAAACAACGTAAAGAGTAATTATGAGTGGTAAGTTAGTCCCCTAGGTACTCCTTGAAGAGATGTGTCTTCAGACGACGTTTGAAGACACCAAGGGCCTCAGGAGTTCTTATGGCAAGATAGGCTTGATGTACTTAAAAAGCTACAGTTTAAAAGTTTACCGTTTACTGGTTGTGCAGGGCTAAGACAGAGAATAACCGGTTCTACACGTGTTCAGAGTGGAACTAAAATGAGAAATGAAAGTTTGATTGATTGATTGTTTGTTCCTACAGAATAAATCAGGCTCCCACACAGGGCTTTGAGCAGGACGTGGGCGCCAGAACCACTCACCATGTAATGTACCCCGAGAGCGCCATTGATCTGAACAACAGCTCCACCAGCCTGCTGCTGGTGCCCTTTAAAACCCTCGACCTGCAGTGGATCCTCAGCGCTCTCAGCACCGGCAAGATCACCTAGTGAGTAGAGAGTGTGCGACTGAGTGTGTGTACACTATAAAATAAACAAATAAGTCATGTTAATGCTTCTTTCATTTACTTTTGCAAGTTCAACTGGCGTTTGACATTTGACGGGTGTCGGTCACCTCTCCCACAGTCCGAAAGCATGCACTATAGGTTGATTTCCGACTCTAAATTGGCCCTGTAGGATGTGAGTGTGATTGTGTGAGTGTGTGTGCCCTGCGGTGTGTTGGCGCCTAACCAGGGTTGCTTCCCGCCTTGCACCCGTAGTCACCGGGATAGGATTAAGCCGTTGAGATAATAAATGAATGACGCATGTAGAAACAACGTAATCTGAGATGATGCTGTACCTCAAAAAGTATGTATTGTGCCTGACAAAGTATGTACTCTTTGATCTTTTCTGCAGTGCACATGCGTGAGAGAGAAAGAGAGATGATCAGACGGGAGAAAGACACAGAGTGGCAGAAGTATAAATAGAGCAGAAAGAGTTTATCTTTGTTGACTACACATTTCCTTTCCTTTCCTTGTACAGGGGTCATGTAGGTACAAACAATAAACATACGTTTGAGTTCAGCCTGTAACATGACTTTACGTGGAGTTCAACCTGTAAAATCACTTTTGGTAGATATTTCTTATTTTTGCCTGACGGCGCAGACATTCATTAAACTTTTCACGTCAAGAAGTCTGATCTGAAGTTTATAGCATCGTCTAACTTAATACAAATTATCCTGAGGCTCTACCAGCGCTGATCCTACAACACACTCTCCCGCTCATTTGATCTCATATGGACATCGAATGACACAAGCCGGTGCAATGCAGATTTGGCGAGCAGTTCAAACAAATCCTTATATAAAAACATCCGTTTTTTAATTGAGGTTTAAGCGTTTTTTGTGTGACATAAAATATGTAAAGCCTATCGGAACGGTTTAATTCGCACTTTCGACATACTTCTGTAAGCCGGTGTTACACCAATTGATGTGAGCGTCGGATTTTGTGGTGCTGGAATGTAAAGTTGGGGGGTAATACCACCTAACCCGAGACGGAGACAAGACCAAGACTTTGAAGAGCCGAGACCGAGATGAGATCGAGACCAAGTTGAGACCGAGAACCAATTGAAAATGAAGAAGTACTAACGTTTTGGATAATTGTGAGCCAATTTGGACTCGTTTTGCCCTATAAAATGAGCTGCTTTCTGGAAGAGAACTACGTTTTTGCGCATGCTGGCGTTCCATATGAGAGTCGCAAGCGCTAACAAGTGTTTACATCATGAATAAATGACGCTTTAGCAAAGGGCATCTATTTTATTTGTAAGTTGTATATCTTTATTTTAGCCAAGTATGATATTGTGTAACATACTGTACCGTATGACACGTTTTATGAGTTTACATGAACAGGAACAATCAGTTTCACACCTTGCAAAAAGGAAGTTAACGTAGGTTCGCAGTGTAACAATGTGGTTTCATTGCGCCGCCAAATCAGAATGTTTTTAACCTGGGATCAAAAATTATTTTAAAGGAACACTTAAATGTCTTCTGCTGTGAACTTGTGTTGGGGAAAAAGTAAACAAAGAATGCTTTCAAAAATGCAAGTGTTAATCATTTATTTTCATCAATCAACAAAATGCAGTGAATGAACGAAAGAGAAATCTAAATCAAATCAATATTTGGTGTGACCACCCTTTGCCTTCAAAACAGCATCAATTCTTCTAGGTACACTTGCACACAGTTTTTGAAGCTTCGGCTGGTAGGATTTGTTCCCAAACATCTTGGAGAACTAACCACAGATCTATAATCCTATAATCCTACAAAATAATATAATAGCGACAAAATAATATAATGACTATAATCCTACAAAATCTCTGACTTTTGTGCAAGTGTACCTATAAATTGATGCTTCTGTGGTTTGAAGGCAAAGGTAGTAACACCAAATATTGATTTGATTTAGATTTTTCTTTTGTCCGTTCACTTTGCATTTTGTAAATTGATAAAAAATAAACCATCATTATTATTTCTGAAAGCATCACACCTGCCTAAAACTTTTGCACAGTACTGTAAATGCTTGATTTATGCCTTAAAAATGCATTATGAAGGTGCACTTAGTATAATTCGTTGCCAGATCTTCACAAATTCATATTCACAAGTTTTACTCTTTGGAGCATAGGCGTCGTGGCCGTTGCATTTGAGGGGGACGTGTGCCCCCACATTTCAAAATTATTCGTCTGGACAGAACATTTACATATAAAATATTAGAACACCCAAACTCCACGCCAGTGTGTCCTTCCACACATTACAAAAGCTTCTGACACCTCTGCTTAAAAAACCTCTGCATCAAACAGATTAATTGTAGTTAGCTACGTTTTCCTCTGTAGCTTATAGTGTAACTACTACTACATTGACTTTTTCAACTGACACATGCATTTTGTGTTGTTTCTTAATTAGTGTTTTAATAACTCAGAATGTCTTTAACTTACAGAAACCACACACATATCGTCGCAATCACAAGACTTTGACATTATATTCATTCCTCTGTATGTGAAATTTTTTCTGAGTAATTCTTTGCACAAAAAACTGAAGTAATTGCGTAAAAATACCTTAATTAAATTAATCTCCATGTGAACTTTAGCGCTTGCGACTCTAATATGGGGCGCCATCATGTGCAAAAATGTGCAAGTTATAAAGTAGAAATTATCTTTGTAAACCGGCATAAATGTAAAACATGAAGTATCTGGTTTTATTAAATAGAATCTGAAGTGCTAAACTGCTCTCTCTCCCTCCCCTTCCTGCAGCACCTACATGCCTGTCATGTCACGGATCAAGGTTAACAGGAACAAGGTGAGCACTTTTTTCTTTCGGTCCACCCTTCACCTTCGCACCACTTCATTACATGACATTGCTCACATTTTTCTGGGAATCCTAAACGTGTTTGCTGCATTTATCTGTTTATTTCACAGGTCTTGGTGTATAGCCCCACTTTTATGAAGTACGTCCATGAGTCGTGGTTGGAGGGTCACGGCAGATATCCGTCCACCGGCTTCCTCTCCCTCATATTCGCTCTTCACATATGTGATGAGGTGATCTATGTTACATTCCTTCCATGACGACTTTCACTGCGTCAAACTTTGCGGGGCGGGGTTTTGTGTAGTTATTTTTACACTCGTCTCGAAACCAGGTTGCCTTTTTCAAAACAATGTGACCTTTGTGCCGACCTTCCGGGATTTCACAATGTTGCGATCACGAGTATTAACACAAATTCAGCCAATTCCTGTGAATTCATTGCTACCGTGCAATTTTGACCAATTACCGCAACTTTTCCGCAAATGTTTACCCATTATTGTTGTTCCTAGCAAAACATTGAGTCGTATGTCAACGAACTCACTGTCTTGTTACGTTGAGAAGACGCAGGAAACGTGTGATAAAAACGTCTTGTGTTTACCTTCAAAAATGACTAAATGATTAATGGTTAGGAAAAATAAGTGGTTTTGTTCCCTTCATTTTAAACAATTGTTAAAGAATCGTAATAAAGGGGGACAAAATCGCGGAATTTTCCAGAAACTTTGACTTGCTCTCGCAACTTTACTGCGACAAAACGCCTAAAAACACCGCAATTTTTTAGAAAATCAACCATTTTAGGCCGCAATCTCAAAAAAGGCCCACAAAATCCTGGAGGGACTGTTTACGAATGCGCACCTGAACACATCAGTTAATTTTTTGTGCAAAATGCACTAAAAACAGCAAAACATTTCATAAATTACGGAAAAGTTGCCTTAAATACTTATATAATGCCGAATGTATATTTATTGTGAATCTTGTGTCATACAGCGTTGTATTACAAAATAAAAGGAAAAACATATGACACTTCTTACAGTGCATATTGTAATTTAAATAACTAATCCAGTAAATATCACATTAAGCCGTATGTGCAGTATACTGTAAAAGAAAAAAATACATTGCATTCAATTACTGACAATACACTGCATTCTGCACTAAAATGCTTTTATAGTAGTTTTATTTAGTAGTTTTATTATATGCAGCACTCTTCCATCTAAACTTATTTCAATTTTGCGTCTTGCTAAAATGGTTGAACAGTATTTTGCTGGTTGTGAAAACTGACTGATAGTGTTATTTGTGAATTGTTGAAGATGTTTCCACCGAATGCATTTTGCATAAAAACAACGAAAAGTATGCTCACTTTAGTGCACAGTCTTTGGATATGTTAAATGTGTATTTAGACGTGTGAAAATGAGTGTGGAAAACTAACGCCGAGTAGCGCCTTCAAAACCTGTCCAGCAGGTAATAGTGCCCTCTGCAGGTCACAACTCTCCACTGCCACTCAGCTGCAGATTCACCTTGAACTGTTTTAAATGAAAATTGAAAATACTGGAAAATCAATCAGTAATAAAATATTGTATTTTTAATACATTTTTTATATACTTCCACATAGTTAACATTATATGTATATAGATAGATAGATAGATAGATATACACACATAGATAGATATACACACATAGATAGATAGATAGATAGATAGATAGATAGATAGATAGATAGATAGATAGATAGATATACACACATAGATAGATAGATAGATAGATAGATAGATAGATAGATAGATAGATAGATAGATAGATATACACACATAGATAGATAGATAGATAGATAGATAGATAGATAGATAGATAGATAGATAGATAGATATACACACATAGAGAATGAATAGATAGATAGATAGATAGATAGATATGGGATTAAGTAGTTAATGAATGAATTAAATATATATTTATTATATATTTCATATATATATATTTCTAAATTATTAAAATTAGCACTAATTTCTAAATTCTATTATTTTATCACGCAGGGTAAAAATAAGAAATCATGAGAAAAACAAAACAAGTAGAATATAACTGAATATATACTGTATACTGTATACTATGTACACACATATACAGTATATATACATATACATATACATATACATATACATATACATATATATATGTGCAGTGGTGTAGATTTTGTGAACTCCTTAGAACTTTTACATTTCTGCATAAATATGACCTAAAACATCATCAGATTTTCATAGAAGTCCTTCAAGTAGATAAAAAACCCAATTAAACAAATGAGACAAAGATATTATAATTGATTAATCATTTACTGAGGAAAATGATGCAATATTACATATCTGTGTGTTGCAAAAGTGTGTGAACCTCTTAGATTAGCAAAGAATTTGAGGGTGCAAATAGAGTCCGGTTTTTCCAATCAGCTGGTTGACAATCAGGTGTGTGTGGGTGCCCTGTTTTATTTAAAGAACAGGGATCTATCGAAGTCTGATCTTCACAACACACGTGTTGGGGGGTATATCACGGCACGATAAAAAGGAGATTTATGAGAACCTCAGTGAAAGAGTTGTTACAGCTCATCAGGCTAGAAAAGTTTACAAATCCTTCTCTAAAAAGTTTGGACTCCTCCAGTCTACAGTCAGACAGATTGTGTACAAATGGAAGTGGTCAACCATCAAAGATTACGCCAATAGCTAAAGGCGTCTCTCACATTGTCTCGTGTTAATGTTTATGAGTCCACCATCAGTTGAATTGAACTGATTGAACTGAAAATCTAACTAGTGACTATTATTTTGTTCATAACATGTCACACTCTCTACCTCACCACCAACATGTACAGTACGATGTGAAACCTCCTGATTAACATGCTTTGACTCACAAATGCCAACGTGTACAACTCTCTCCGCCCCACAGGTGAACGTGTTCGGTTTCGGTGCGGATCGGCAAGGCAACTGGCATCACTACTGGGAGGAGAACAGCCTGGGAGGAGCCTTCAGGCAAACGGGCGTCCACGACGCAGACATCGAGTTCAACGTGACGCAAATTTTGTCTGAAAAAGGCAAGATCACGCTGTACCGGGGCATGTCAGACGCTTCCTTCCAATGGACCACGTAGCAGAGCTCACTCCCTTCAAGCTTCATCATATCTGGACTTTGTGGAGTCGTTAAGGACGAAAAAGAGGACTTTTATATTAATTTGGACTTCTCGTTCTTCTCGTCTCTCTTTATCTTAATCTCTTTCACTCCATCCTTTGTAATGTAACAGGTGAAGTCGCATATCACTGCAGGTCGGTTATATGCAGAGGATCTTGGACGGGGGATGATGGCACGCCAGCTGATATGTAGAATGTTCCTTGTGGATCGTAAGGCAGTAGAACAAATTCCAGCGTGGCTCCACAAATATGTGTCAAAAACAACCAGTCCAAACTGCCACTGTTCTTGTAACTATCAGGAAGGAAGGAAATTTCAAACATGCTCTTCCTTCTTCCTTTATTTGATCTGTTTCCCTTAAATCCATCCGCTTTTATTTGTTGCTACTTGTGTTTTAGAATACTGATTGGTTCCTTGTATTTGATTAATTTTTTTTCTGATTTTATAGCATTAGTTTCATATCAGGAGCTTTGGGAAAACTCGACGTTTCCAATCCATTTTCATAGTCATGTGTTGTTAATCGTAAAAACACATTTTGCCCAGCGCCCTCGCAGCCGTCTGTCTCCGTCTCTTGCTGTAAACGGTGGGGGTGTAAATCACAGGTTTCATCACAATACGATATTATAACGATTAAATGTGCAACGATTCACAAAGCTTGATATGATGCGATTTCGATTTGATACGATTCAGGACTCAGCGATCAATTTGCAGATTTGACATAATCGCTTCCCTTCATATCAAATCCCAAAAAGCAGCTAAAATATTACGCTTTCATATATTTCGATTAACTTCCTCTAGAGCCAGAAACATACAGCCGAATCTGAATCGTAGGTTAGCACTTGTCACTGTCATGAATGAATTCGCCGGTTAACTTAATCTGCAGCCGGAAACGTACAGCCAAATCCGGGGCCGTTTCCCAAAAGCATAGTTGCTAACTACCCTAGCAACTAACATAGTGTTGCTAGCATTCACCGCCGAAAATTCACCACTCCCCAAACCACATACAGAATGAATCTGTCGGTTAACTTCCTCTAGTGCTACTTGAAAATAAATATCTGCCTTGTCTTGATACTTTGCCATTTATTTGGAAGTGCATTCATTCTCATCACAAGCCACATGTACTTTCTTCTGTGAAAAACGAACGACTCAGCTGGTGATTTGGCAACACGGACTCAAGTGACTCGCACTCCCGGATCAGTTTAGTGAGTGACTCAGAGGGAGCTGAATCCTAAAAGGAACTGAATATTACGGCTGTACTACACATTACACATTTGGATATTTCCTCCTTAAATTAAAAGAAGAAATTCTGGATGTTAGAACAAAGCAAACACAAACAATTACACACATACCAGGGAATTTCAAAATAAAAGTCCATCTTACAAATGACTGTACATTTCGGTAGCGTTGGGTTAGTGAGACAACGCTATTCAAACTCTTAAGTTGACGTAGTGCTATTTCAGGGATAATAAACGTTAGTTTAGGATTACTGAAGCTTGTCTGTCATGTCGGCTAGCTGTAATTGGCCCGGAGCCGTTGTGGAGGTGGGCTTTAGTTTTTCCATAGAAAAGGGGGCGCTCACTCTACGATCTAATTTATTTTGGATCGATGCTATGGGATCGTTGATGAGTGATGATGAGATTGATGTATCATTACACCCCTAGTAATCAGGTCCTTTTCTTAACTTTCACTTCAGTGTTCAAACCACAGAGTTATGAAGTTGTTGCATTGAAAATCTTGCCTTTTTCTTATCACATTTGCGTTGTTCACCGATCTTTACCGCTGACCTTTAGATTACGTCTTTTTCTATGTTGTGGTCATCTACTATCGCAATCTCACTACTTCATTGAGGCCCTAAAGTCATTTTCAAGTTAGTATTTTATGTTCAAACATTTTTACAGGGTGCTTATAAAAAGAATTGATAAGTTTATATGAGATAAAGAGAGAGAGACTCCCATCCTGCCATAAAGTGCCTTTTTACAACCAGTTTTGTGTGTTTTTTTAATCTAATGTTTATTTAATTATTTTGCCTTCTCGTTGTAGTATTACCTTTCATGTATTATTTTGTCAACGTTTATTTTTCTGTTAAATATGATCAAATATTATATGTAAGTCTCTGGTGCGTTTAATTATTAAAACATGATATTTTTATTCTTTCACTGTGTTCTTATTTTAGTATTTGTATGTTCATAATGAACCAGACACGGTGGCGCAGTGGTTAGCGCTGTCACCTTGTAGCAAGAGGGTCTTGGGTTTGATTCCCGAGAGTGTGGAGTTTGCACGCTCTTCCTGTGTTCATGTGGGTTTTCTCCGGGTGCTCCTCTCACAGTCCAAAAGCATGCACTGTAGCTGGATTGGTGCATTTAAATTGACCGCGTACGGTGTGAATGAAAATGTGGTTGTGTGCCCTGCGTGTGTTGGTCCCCGTTCAGGGTTGTTCCCCGTCTCGCACCCATAGTCCTGGGATAGGCTCCAGTCTGCACGTCCGGATAGGGAGTAAGCAGTTCAGAAAATGAAAATGTTCATAAATGTTGTTACTCCTCATGGCCACTAGATGGAGGTACCAGATCCTTACTTCAAATTAGTTTCCCAGTTTACTGCTGCTTGTGGGTCTACTTTTAGGCTCAAATGATTCTTGATTCATGTCTCTTTTTTTAGTGCTGTCACATCACACAGAGAAAGTTCTGGGTTTGATCCCCGGGTCGGACGTGGGGCATTTCTGTGTGAAATTTGTGTGCTCTCCCCATGTTCCTGTGGGTTATCTCTGGGTGCTCCGGTGTCAATGTGAGTGTGATTGAGTGAGTGTGAGTGCCCTGCGATGTGTTGGCACCCATTCAAGGTTGATCCCGGGAAAAGCTCCGGTTCCTGCAGCTATGATAGCGAATAAGCAGTTCAAATATTGTTTTAATGAATGATTCCTGATTTCATTAAGGGAGATTCCTCATAAAATATGTAGGAATAAATATCAATTTTGATACATTTTCAGGTAATTGCTCAGCTCTAATACCTTCCCATTGGAAAATTAAGGTTCAACATAAATTTCCTGTGTTTATATGTGAGTCTCTGAAATGTGCTGGAAATTATGTTGGACGCCATCTGAAGATATTTCCTCTTTGTGCTTGTGAGTGTGTGTGTGTGTGTGTGTGTTAAAGCCGGATGATTCACGAGCAATTAAATAACTCACGAGTCATGAATCTGAGGTCTCTATTAACTTGAATGCACACGAAGCACACACATTCCTGAGTAAATCCGCCGGTTAACTTCCTCTAGAGCCGGAAACATACAGCCGAATCTGAATCGTGGGTTAGCATTGTCACTGTCATGAGTGAAATTGCCAGTTTACGTCTTACAGCCAGAAACAACCAGCTGTATCTGAATCGCTCACACAAGTGGGTTAGCTCTCCTCAAAGCACATATAGTCATGAGTGAATCTGTCGGTTAACTGCCTCTACAGTCGGAAACATACAGCAGCATCTGAATCTCTCACACAAGCGGGTTAGCGCTCCTCGAAGCACATATAGTCATGAGTGAATCCGCCGCTTAACCTCCTTTAGTGCCACTTGAAAATAAATATTTGCCGCACTGGTAGCTTTGTCTTGATACTTTTTCAAGATTCAAGATTCAAGATTCTTTATTTGTCACATGCAAATTATACATGTACAACATGCAGTGAAATGTATCCTGATCCGCTCTTTTAACTGTGCAATTACGCAAATTAGAAAAATAACAAACGAGATACAAATACAAACTTAAATATTATTTGGAAGTGCATTTATTCTCATCACAGAGTCACATATTTTTTCTTCTATGCAAAACAAACGATTCAGCTGGTGTTTTGGCAATACTGAATCAAATCACTCAAGTGACTCGTACACCCGGTTCAGAAAAATGCTTGTTTTTTTTGTGTACACAGAGACATTGAAAATAGCATTTAATTGCATATCACAGGGCAATTATTTTATGTTTGTGTCTCTATGGCGAAGCCGGTAATTACTAGCACTGTGTCACAAGCAGCTGAGGAACAGATGACATTCTATCAGTCTATTCACTCTATGGTCTCCTTATCCTCGTCCGTCTCTCCCTCTCTCTCTGGATCTATTTTAACATGACAGCATGAGTCTTTCTCTTTAGTCAGCCAGGGATTGCCTGCTTTCTCTCTCCAGTCTCATGGCTGTCGTCTCTGGCTGATAAGGATACAGTCTGGCCTTGTGGTTACAGTAAGAAAACGAGACCATTGTCCTACTGTCTGCTCCACATGCCATGTTAAGCAAATACTCCAGGACGCACGCAACACAAATGCACTAAAGCTGTGTTGAGGTCATTTTATTATCGCATCATCTTCTGTGGTGAAGACTTTCATTGAAGGAAAACATTAACAGGAGTGAATGTATCATGAACATATACACGTACTATATTACCAACAGTATTGGCACATGGCTTCAAATAACTGAATTCAGGTGTTAAAATGGGGGTTGTTTTTCAGGGGTTGGGTTTTGCCCCTTAGTTCCAGTGAGAAGAACTATTAATACTTCAGCACACCAAGGGATTTTGGGTTATTTCATGATCCCAACTTTGAGTAAACAGTTTGGGGATGAGCCCTTCCTGTTCCAAGATGTCTGAACACCACTGCACAAAGCAAGCTCCACAAAGACATGGGTGGTGAGGGATGACGATGTGACTGACCTGCAGAGAGCCCTCAGCTCAACCTGATATAACACCTTTAGGATGTATTAGAGCGGAGACCATGAGCCAGGTCTTCTCGTCCAACATCAGTGACTGAGCTCACAAATGCTCTTCTGGAAGAATGGTGAAAAATTCCCATAAACATACTCCTAAACCTTGTAGATCTGGATTAAGAATGGGATGTTTTATTCTTCATTATCATGACTATTTACATTGTAGGTTCTCACTGAAGGCACTATGAATGAACACATATGGAATTATGTGGTAAACAAAAAGTGTGAAATAACCCAAAACATGTTTTATATCTTAGATTCTTGAAAATAACCACCCGTTGCTTTAATCACTGCTTTGCACACTCTTGGCATTCTCTCAATGAGCTTCATGAGGTAGTCACCTGAAATGGTTTTCCAACAGTCTTGAAGGAGTTCCCAGAGATGCTGAGCACTTTCTGGCCCTTTTGCCTTCACTCTACGGTTCATCGCATCCCAAACCATCTCAATTGTGTTTGGTCAGGGGACTGTGGAGGCCAGGCCATCTGGCGCAGCACTCCATCAGTCTCCTGCTGGGTCAAATAGCCCTTACACAGTTCATTCATATTTTTGATGCCTTTAATGAGAATCTACAATGTAAATAGTAATGAAAAAATCTGATCTTCATCTAAGTCACAAGTACTGATATATACAATGATATATCAGTACTTCTCTGGTATCCGGGCCAGAGAAAATGGATTGTGTGTGCCAGATCTGGCGCAACAGAATTTTGCTAACTGGGTGGTAGTGGAAAAATTAAGTGAACCCTTAGGTTTAATACCTGGTTGACCCTCCTTTGGCAGCAATGACCTCAACCAGGCGCTTCCTGTAACTGCAGATCGGACCTGCACATTGTGTGGGGGGAATTTTAGCCCATTCTTCCCTGCAGAACTGCCTTAACTCTTCCATATTCTTTGGTTGTCTCCTGTGTATTGCTCTCTTCAAGTCATTCCACAGCATCTCAATAGGATTGAGATCCGGGCTCTGACTGGGCCACTCCATTTTGTTCCTCTGAAGCCATTGTGCTGTGGATTTGCTGCAATGTTTGGGGTCATTGTCCTGTTGCATCACCCAGCCTCTTCTGAGCTTCAGTTGACAGACAGACATTCTCACATTTCCTGAAGAATTTGCTGATAAATTTGGGAATTCATTTTCCCCTCAATGATGATGAGCTGTCCAGGCCCTGATGCAGCAAAGCAGGCCCAAATCATGATGTTCCCTCCACCCTACTTTACTGTAGAGATGATGTTTTTATGTTGATATGCAGCGCCCTTTTTACACCAAATGAAGTTCTGCTTGTTCTTCCCAAATAGTTCAATTTTAGTTTCATCAATCCACAAAACATTTTTCCAGTACCGTTGTGGAGTGTCCAAGTGCTCCGTCGCAAACTTCAGGCGTGCAGCAATGTCCTTTTTATTATCAGCAGTGGCTTCCTTCTTGGTGCTCTGTCATGGACTCTTTCTTGTACAGTGTTTTGCATATTGTTGATTCATGAACACAGATGTTAGCCAGTTCTAATGACTTCTTCAAGTCATTCGCTGTCACTCTAGGGTTGTTCTTTACCTCAAAGATGACGTTGCGTCATGCTCTTGGGGTCATCTTGGTGGGGCCCCACTTCTAGGCAGAGTAGCCACAGTACCAAATTGTCTCCATTTATAGACAACTTGCCTAACAGTAGACTGATGAATATGTCAAATCTTTGAGATGATAATGAAGAATAAAACATTGAATGGGAAGGTGTGTCCAAACTTTTGACTGGTAGTGTATATATAGTATATATATACAGTATTTATGATGTTCTTTAGCTAATGATGTCTAACAAAAGACACAATGTCTTTAACAAGTCAAGCGGTGGAACAAGAACAAAGCATCAGTATGAGGGAGTTTTGCAAATCAAATCACAATGAGAGTTTTCTCTCAAGAAAGGCAGCTTAAAATACTTGTGAATATTTGTATCCCTATTTAGCTAGGAACATGAGACAATAGATCAATACAGTGGGATGCAAAAGTTTAATTAACCTTGTTAATAGTCATTATTTTCCTGTATAAATCGTTGGTTGTTACGATAAAAAACATCAGTTAAATATATCATATAGGAGACACACACAGTGATATTTGAGAAGTGAAATGAAGTTTATTGGATTTACAGAAAGTGTGCAATAATTGTTCAAACAAAATCAGGCAGGTGCATAAATTTGGGCACCACAAAAAAGAAATGGAATCAATATTTAGTAGATCCGCCTTTTGCAGAAATTACAGCCTATAAACGCTTCCTGTAGGTTCCAATGAGAGTCTGGATTGTGGTCGAAGGTATTTTGGACCATTCCTCTTTACAAAACATCTCTAGTTCATTCAGGTTTGATGGCTTCCGAGCATGGACAGCTCTCTTTAACTCACACCACAGATTTTCAATTATATTCAGGTCTGGGGACTGAGATGGCCATTCCAGAACGTTGTACTTGTTCCTCTGCATGAATGCCTTAGTGGATTTTGAGCAGTGTTTCGGGTCGTTGTCTTGTTGAAAGATCCAGCCCCGGCGCAGCTTCAGCTTTGTCACTGATTCCTGGACATTGGTCTCCAGAATCTGCTGATACTGAGTGGAATCCATGCGTCCCTCAACTTTGACAAGATTCCCAGTCCCTGCACTGGCCACACAGCCCCACAGCATGATGGAACCACCACCATATTTTACTGTAGGTAGCAGGTGTTTTTCTTGGAATGCTGTGTTCTTTTTCCTCCATGCATAACGCCCCTTGTTATGCCCAAATAACTCAATTTTAGTTTCATCAGTCCACAGCACCTTATTCCAAAATGAAGCTGGCTTGTCCAAATGTGTTTGAGCATACCTCAAGCGGCTCTGTTTGTGCTGTGGGCGGAGAAAAGGCTTCCTCTGCATCACTCTCGCATACAGCATCTCCTTGTGTAAAGTGCGCCGAATGGTTAAACGATGCACAGTGACTCCATCTGCTGCAAGATGATGTTGTAGGTCTTTGGTGCTGGTCTGTGGGTTGACTCTGACTGTTCTCACCATTCATCGCTTCTGTCTATCCGAAATCTTTCTTGGTCTGCCACTTCGAGCCTTAACTTGAACTGAGCCTGTGGTCTTCCATTTCCTCAATATGTTCCTAACTGTGGAAACAGACAGCTTAAATCACTGGGACAGCTTTCTGTATCCTTCCCCTAAACCATGATGGTGAACAATCTTTGTCTTCAGGTCATTTGAGAGTTGTTTTGTGACCCCCATGTTGCTACTCTTCAGAGAAAATTAAAGGAGGAGGGAAACTTACAATTGACCCCCTTAAATACTCTTTCTCATTATAGGATTCACCTGTGTATGTAGGTCAGGGGTCACTGAGCTTACCAAGCCAATTTGAGTTCCAATAATTAGTTCTAAAAGTTTTGGAATCAATAAAATTACAACGGTGCCCAAATTTATGCACCTGCCTGATTTTGTTTGAACAATTATTGCACACTTTCTGTAAATCCAATTTAACTTCATTTCACTTCTCAAATATCACTGTGTGTGTCTCCTATATGATATATTTAACTGACATTTTTTATCGTAACAACCAACGATTTATACAGGAAAATAATGACTATTAACAAGGTTGCCCAAACTTTTGCATCCCACTGTAGGTATTTGCATGTACAGTCATATACAGGTGACTCGCTCAGTACATTTACATTTACATAATTTACATTTGTGACCCGATCTGCCATAATGAGTCGGAAGTCGGCATTCTCTTTATTTAGATATGGGCCAATTATGTTGAAAAACTTCAAAAATATTGTTTTTTCCTTTTCGGAGACCAGATTAATTTTGAAGACATCTTCTTTCATATACGACCAAAAAAGAAGAATCGATATTTTTGATGTTTTTCAACATAATCGGCCCGTATCTATATAAACAGAACGCCGACTTCCGACTCATTACGGCAGATCGGGTCGCATTTAAGCTAACCACTGCGCCACCGTGCCTCCCCACAGCAAGAAGATCCTGGGATCGATCCTGGGCCGTGAGTCCTCTCTGTGTGGAGTTTGCATGCTCTCCCTGTGTTTGCGTGGGTTTCCTCCAGGTGCTCTGGTTTCCACAGTCCAAAAGCATGCACTATAAGTTAACTCGCAACTCTCTGAATTGGCCCCATAAGGTGTGAGTGTGTGTGCCCTGCGGTGTGTTGTCACCTGCCCAGGTTTGCTCTTGCGCCCATGAATTCCAGGAATAGGCTCCGGCCTCCCGCGACCCCAGTTGGGATTAAGCCGTTCAGATAATGAATGAATGAATATTTAAGTTTGCAGACGCTCTTATCTAAAGCCACTTCCATTTTCCAAAATTCTGGGCCATTCTCCAGTGAGTAACTTGGGCTGGCACACAGAGAAAGATCTCTCTTCTCCTTGTCCTTCTCTCCTCACCTTTCCTACTCCTCTCTCTCTCTCTCTCCTTCTCTGTAATACACTCACACTCACACAGTCATGTGAAATGCCTCACAGTGCCTCACCCTGTCGTGCTGCTCTTGCTGTCTCAGTTCTTCTTCCTAATGTTTTCACTTGTCTATTTTCTTACTTTTTATATACTTTTTAGGGTTAGGGTTAGGATTAGTGTCTCCTTGTCCTTTGCTCCTCATACCCTCTCTCTTTTTCTGGACCTGTGGACCTGTGACTCAGGAGCAAGGCACAGTAGATGTCTGTGTGCCTAACAATGAATGTATTTACCTCTATCCAAAACAGCCTCCTCCTCTTAACTCTCTCTCTCTCTCTCCTACTCCTTCTCTCCGGTGTGGCATGTGACTTAGGCATTTCATAAGTTTTCCTATGATAACACACAAAACAACAAACGAGTGTGCCCACGCATGCACACAGACCCACAGATACACTGACACACACGAGAGAGAGAGAGAGAGAGAGAGAGAGAGAGAGAGAGAGAGAGAGAGAGAGGGAGAGAGCTGGTCTCATTTTCAAAAATTGTCCTGACTCAGCCTAACATATCTGACAAATGCTTGGGGTGTGGTGGGTGGTGGTGGTCTAGTAGATAGGATGGGCCATATGCAGAACGTCCAACATTCAAACTGGAAAGTTAGATACTTCCGCTTTCCACTTCGGTGCACATCTGGTGAATGTTTCGCCAGTCGGCCTGAGGTAACAGTATTAAACCAAAAAAAAACCACAGAACTAATGTTGCACATACTCACCCCTGGACCAAGAGGTTATGGGTTCAAATCCTACCTCCAGCACTATCACTACTGGGTTCCTAAGCAAGACCCTTAACCCTTAAGTTACTCACTGAAGACAGTCCCTGAAAAAAGGAAAATTGGAAGTCTCTCTGAATCAGATCTGCTAAATGCTGTAAATGTGAATGTAATGTAAATGTTAGTTTCACCTTCCCACAGAGAGCTTCTGTAAAGTCTTTCATGCTACATGTGTGAGATGCAGGAGTGGAGGTAACAAATAACTACTTACATTACTGTCCATTTTTGGGGGTAATTCTACAGTATGAGTATATTTTTAAGTCTGTAATTTTATATCTCCTTAGCACATACATTATATAGCCAAAAGTATTGGGACACCTGCCTTCACACACACATGAACCTCCATTCTTAATCCATAGTCTTTTATATGGAGTTGGTCCCCTCTTTCCTTCTATAACAGGGAAGGCTGTACACAGGGTTTAGGAGTGTGTTCATGGAAAATTTTCACCATTCTTCCAGAAGAGCATTTATGAGGTCAGCCACTGATGTTGGACGAGAAGACCTGGCTCATGATCTCGGCTCTAATTCATCTCAGAGGTGTTCTATCGAGTTAGGGCTCTGTGCAGGTCAGTCACACCAAACTCACTCATCATCATCTGTGTCTTTATGGAGCTTGTTGGAACAGGAAGGGGCCATCCCCAAACTCCTCCCACAAAGTTGGGATCATGAAATTGTCCAGAATCTCTTGGTGTGCTGAAACATTCCTTTCACTGGAACTAGCGGGTCAAACCCAACCACTGAAAAACAAGCTCTGTTGGAACACCTCCATTCAATGATTTGCAGGTGTTTCCCAATGCTTTATAGTGTATACAATTGAGGCGGTTGCTCCTTCATGGATGGGTCAAACACAGAGGTCATATTTCACTGTGGTGCACTGTGCTGTTGTGTTCACAATGACAATAATCACTCACTTAAAGTTACCGAGTACACCTTAAATTTGAATTAATTTTCAAAACTTCTGACCGTTTGCATTTTAGTAGCGTTGTGATCCCATGTGACTGTTTGTTCCCACACTAGCCATTTTTAATGAGACCATTTTTCAAATTTGACTTCACAAACAAAAATAAATAAATTTTGAACTTTATTCTTAAGAGTAACTAGCACTTCTTGAGAACATTAAGTACATTTTAACACCAGTATGACTTGAAAATGAATATATTTTCAGTGATTTTTTTAACAGTACTTGTACTTAAGTACAAATATTCACTACTCTTTCCACAACCGGTGAGACGTCTTGACTATTTTGTGAAAAGTTCAAGGAAGTCACCATTTAGCTAAAGGGCTCATATAGGGCTTTGTTGTAACCTGTGGAAGAATCTGAAGGTTCTCACTCACAAACACACACACACATACCTACACAAGAGCATACACACATACACATAGAGATAGCTAGAGAGTGAGAGGATTAGGGTTAGACCTTATGAGGCAATGGTAACGTTCTTGAAATGACTGCTATGTGTTATGGAAGCCTGTTTCCACCAGCGTGGTAAAAAAAAATCATAATTTAAGTTGAAATCATTCATTCATTCATTCTTTATCCAAACCGCTTATTCCCAACTGGGGTCGCAGGGGGACCGGAAACTATCCCGGGAACTACGGCCGCAAGGCGAGGACCAACCCTGGGCAGGCGCCAACACACTGCAGGGCACACACACTCAGACAATCACACTGACATTCACACCTTATAGGGCCAATTTAGAGTCGCCAATTAACCTATAGTGCATGCTTTTGGGCTGTGGGAGGAAACCGTAATGCCCAGAGAAAACCCATGTGATCAAAAACCAAAGCAGCAACAAAATGAGGATCAGCACAGGAGATGCCTTTGAAAGATGAAGACGGCTGAAAGCGTAGAAGAAGACAGATGCTGAAGTGGCTCATTTTCCTCTTTGGTAGCTTGGTGTAGATTGGTTCTCGAGTCTGGGGAGAAGGGGGAGGGGAAACAACGTGTTTTGAATTTGACTGCAGTACCAGTTTCGGCCAGAACCTTTTATATAGCTCTTTCAAATTTGGTCTTTGGTGATTCCAAAAACTGATACCAGAACACACACACACACACACACAGCATTGTGTTCTCCCCATACAAACACAGCTGCTGTTTTGTGTAAAGGTTATGTGGTAAATAAATTATGTATAACATGCACACACACTGATCAGTGAGTGGAATATATTGGGCAGCAAGTCAACACATTGTTTTTGTAGTTGAAGTGTTGGTGGACAAACATAAGAATTTGAGTGAATTTGTCTTGTTTGGTCTTGTGTGGTGCTACTGACCTACGCACCAAAAGGAGCAGTTTGTGGCATAACGGTTTGGGGATTTCAGCCCGTGATGGGAAGGTCACTGTTTCGAATCCCGGACCGGTAAAGGTATCACTGAGGTACTCTTGAGCAAGGTGCCATCCCCAAGCACTGTATGTTTGCTGCCCACTGCTTCTCTGAAGTGTGTTTTTGCCCTGACTCTGTGGTGCTGGCTCCAGCTCTGACTCCTCCACTGTCTGACTGCAGCAACTTGGACGTTACATTAGAATCTTTGGTTGCGTGTTCTGAGGGGTTTCCAGTAATAAATGGAATTGATGTAATTTATTAGAGAGGATAAACATGTGAAACAGAAAAATACTGTCATGTAATCCATAACGTTGGTACATGTAATCCGTTACTCTCCAACACTGGCCACCTACTGCTTTCATGCTAAACCAATTTTCCACAGTCTGAAGTGCGTGGGGTTGTGGGGGATGTTTAAAGTGCCGAGTAAAACACAGTAAAGTGTATAATATAGAATTGCGGTGAGCTGTCACATTGTTATCCGATTTTTATTCCACCCACTTTTTCTGACTGGTGTGGGGTGCTTGTAGACGTATTTTTGATGCATGTACTCGTTCATGAGTTCTTTCAATTTTTTTGTCATTTTTTCGATCAAAGGCCTGTTTACACATATGTGTGTATTTTTATAAATGCATATTTTTTTAATACATTTGGGCCTTTTGTTTACACGTAAGTTTACAAGTTAGTTTTAGCCACCTAAAATGCATATTTTTTAAAACGTCCTCCAAAGTCAAGATTTTTCAAAACGCTGGATTCTGTGGATACGTGTAAATGAAAGGCCCAAACGTATTTTAAAAATGCATTCCTAAAAATAATTGTATGCGTATAAACAGGCCCTAACACGGAGCTCAAATTTCCATGCTGTACTGCACAGCTGCCGTTCTTTACAAAGTCACCAAATTTGACGTGATTCAAGGGCCCATGAGCCTCTTACCATACCTGTAGCCGTCATGACCCGCACTCGTCCTTTTTTATTATTATCCTGCCTGTCTCATTATTGGGCTCTTTCCCCTTTTTCAAAGAAATTCTCCAATGTATGTTTTGTATCTTTATTATGACGGCATATTACAGTCATTTCAGATTTTTGGAGAAATCTAGGGGAGGGGTAAAATACAGAGAAAACCTCCAAGATTGCAAAATTAAAGTTGTACATTTACTAGAAGATAACTTGGACACAATATCAGAGAATACCTGAGTTGTTTCTCGTAAACTTGTGTTTTTTCTAATAAATTTGCCACTTTAATCTCAGAGAATTTCCAACTTTTTCTTCTTGGTGGATTACAAGGCTTAGATATGATCATCAGCCAAATGCCAGTGTAGTAGTGTTGCGCGGGTCGGCTTTTTTTAACACCCACCCCAAACCGACCCGTCAGGAGATCCAAAAGGCCCCGCCCAACCCGCAAAAATACGCGTGGATAATGACCCAAAACCTAGTCTAGTCTAAAATGTATATTGTATATTGTCTGGTTTAAAATGTATATTGTTTAATGTATATTTTAGTATTTTTACTTATTTATTGTTTATTCCATGTGCCTAGTCGTGCCACTGCCTATTTATTCTCTCTATTCTCACTGTTCTTTGTTTGTTTTGCACTGGAAATAACCTGCAAACCCGCGTCGTCTAAATCTCTCTATGTATCTGTACAGTATATAGCAGAGATGACAATAAAGTTGACTTTGACTTTGACTTTGATGTGACCCGATCTGCCGTAATGAGTCGGAAGTCGGCGTTCTGTTTATTTAGATATGGGCCAATTATGTTGAAAGACATCACAAAAATAGCGATTTTTCTTTTTTGGAGACCAGATTAATTTTGAAGACCTTTTCTTTCACATAAGACCAAAAAAGAAAAATCGATATTTTTGATGTTTGTCAACATAATCGGCCCGTATCTAAATAAATAGAACGCCGACTTCCGACTCATTACGGCAGATCGGGTCACAAATGCGTTTTGTAACTTTTTGACCCGCCCGCCCGCACCCACGATATTTTAAAAATGTCTGCCCTAAACCCGCCCGTGGTTACCCGCGGGTCACGGGTCGACCCGCGCATCACTACAGTGTAGAATATATCCACCTCTTTTTTACAATGGCTCTAAAAGTGTGGTCACTTATGAAAATAAAACACTTTTCCCACTAATGTAAATAAAATAAAATAAAAATAAAAATGTAATATTTCTGTTCGGTACAGTTATGCGGCATAATCAGTATGAAGCTGGGGACCTCGGCTCTTATGAACATATAAGATTAAGTATTTCAGAGCTTAAGGTAACTTCAGGTGACTTCACTCAGCTTTCTACAAATTTCTAAATAGAGCACAGCAGCCATCATATTTTGTTGTGTCTTCATTTATAAAATGTTCTACATGAATGATTGTGAAAGAAGCCATCGGTTTGTACAACCCACACAGCTCAGAAACCTGTCTAGGTGTGGATATTGTGTAAAGTTGGGAGATTAAAGCTCACATTGCCGTGTTCCTCAAATAGTTGCTAAACAACTTTTTGTTTAAACAAGTGGATCTTTTCAGGGAGCATCACACTGCCTCCACCCACTAGCTTTCCTCCCATAGCTTTTATCCAGAGTGAATAAAGATTTCCAAATTACGGGGACAGATAAGGGTCGTGTTCAAGAACTCAATGGTCAACAAGCATCAAGACTCTTCAGTTCTGCTCTTCAGTGGTGGAACGAACTTCCACTTGGTATTAGAACTGCACATTGCACATAGTTTGCATGTGAGGGTTTTATGTGTGTGTGTGTGTGCTTTGTGTTGACATGGCACCTGTCCAGACTTGGTTGTACACATTGTTCTGGGATAGGCTCCAGATCCTGCAACCTTACTTTATGGGGAAAGGTTTAAAAAATGAAGAAAAGAAGCAAAAAACCTCTCCTGAAAACAGTGTGTACTGGTGATTCTTGACTGTGTAGATATTGTACTTTTGACTTGCTCTGTTGACAGGGTTTGGAAATGTAAGTAGCTTGGCTGGCTGTAACCAAGGATAAAAGCAACAGGTGATTAAAGTCTAGATTTACAAGTATGAAGAACAGGTTCTCTCGGTGGATTACAAGGCTTAGATGTGCCTAGCTCTGGATATGAGCATCAGCCCAATGCCTTAAATGCAAATGTGCAAATGCAAATGCAATGTTCTGTTTGATGAAATGGATTCTGAAATCTCTTGTGTCAGTTGAGAGTCTGTTTATTAATTCTGATCTAATTCTTCGTTTTATTATTATTATCTTTATTATCCCACCCACTTTTTTTCTACGTTATTTCTCCTACAGCTTTTGCGCTAGAACAACTTTAAAATGTGTGGGCTATAACACTGTATGTTGCTCTCATTAAATTTGCACTTGTTTCCGTCCGTAAAAACACGTTATTTGCATCATTATTTCGATATCCACCTATGTTTGCCGTCGTTAATGCTCCTACAGTTTTTACGCTAGAAATGTTGTTCAAACTGTAAAACATGCAGGCTATAGCAGTGCAGTGTCCTTTTATACACGTTTTTGCTACGTGCACTCATTTGCACTCACAGCCATTTGCTTGGGCGGCCACTAGATGCTGCCATTTTTTTTTTTTTAGTTTTGTTTTTGTTTTGTTTTGTATGTTGTGCCGTCTCTCTTATCCTAGTCCCACCTCCTCATTGTGTCCTATTGGTTCTTCACATTAATTCTAGTTCGTTAGTTAAGTCGCCTGTGTTTCTAGTGTTTGGTTCAGCCTCCTCCGTTCTCATTGGTTCTTTCGTTATTGTTTGCTTTAGCTTGTTAAGTGTTTTCTATGTCATTGGTTCTCCCGTGTTTGATTACTCCTGCCCCTTTATTCTGTTTCCCTTTATTAGTTTGGTTTTTCCCCTGTGTTCCTTGCATTACCCTGTGTTGGCGTGCTTTTTGTTTTCTGTTTGAAGAAGCTTGAGTTTTGGTTTGTGATCATTGAGCCTGTTTATTTTCAAATACATTTTGTAATTTTGTAAATTAAAAAAAAAACTTGGTACCAACTGGTACTAAGCCTCCTGTCATGCCGACACGCACCGTAACAGTTCGTGATTAAATGTTGCTGAGTGTATTATGATTATGTGATTGCGTCATTATTTGATAACTCTAACACTAATCCTCTTGCTGCAAAAAAGCAATCACATTTGCAGTTCTTTGTGTAAATGCCTATTATTTACAGGTGGGCAAAGTAGCATTACTTAAGTGAAAGTACAGATACCACTAGTCTAGATACCACTGTGGCATTATTGCCACAACACTTATAATACCTAATCCCTCTGACTAGCTTGTAGAAGCTCCAGAATATGGAATTGCTAGAATGTTACAGAATGAAACCCCAGCTAAACTGATAAAGAAAAGGAGTCACTAGTTTATTTTATTAATTAATTGTAAGACTACACACTCCCACAAAACAGCACGGTAGTGTTCTGACACCGCTCTGGCAGTGTGTGCACACATACAGTACTGTGCAAAAGTTTTAGGCAGGTGTGAAAAAATGCAGTAAAGAAAGAATGCTTTCAAAAATGGAAGTGTTAATCATTTATTTTCATCAATCAACAAAATGCAGTGAATGAACAAAAGAGAAATCTAAATCAAATCAATATTTGGTGTCACCACCCTTTGCCTTCAAAACACCATCAATTCTTCTAGGTACACTTGCACACAGTTTTTGAAGGAACTCGGCTGGTAGGTTGTTCCAAACATCTTGGAGAACTAACCACAGATCTATAATCCTATAATCCTACAAAATAATATAATGACTACAAAATAATATAGTGACTATAATCCTACAAAATAATATAATGACTATAATCCTACAAAATCCCTGACTTTGTGCAAGTGTACCTAGAAGAATTGATGCTGGTTTGAAGGCAAAAGGTAGTAGCACCAAATATTGATTTGATTTAGATTTTTCTATTGTTTGCTTACTTTGCATTTTGTAAATTGCATTCTTTGTTTACAGCATTTTTTCACACCTGCCTAAAACTTTTGCACAGTACTGTATATGTGTACGTTAATCAGGAGGACAGTGCAGTAGCTGTAAATGCAGCCTGCTCAGAACATAAAATCAACATTCCAACCTGCTTAAAACCCAGCTCTACACCTCTAGCTTCATGACTTTCCAAAAGCAACAATGTTTTAATCAAGACAGAAAACAGCAGAATTGTCTGAACTTGGTTTTATAGTGACTACAGTCATGATGTAACCCTACTGATTACTGATGGACTGTCACCTGCGAAGCAACCAATCACATTTTAGAAAAGGGGGAATAACATCCACTTCATCCACAGATTTGAAAGTAATGAGTAACAAGAACCTTGATAGAAATGTAGTGAAGTAAAAAGTACAGTATTTGTCTTTAAAATGTAGTGAAGTCAAAGTCATACGTTTATAAAATAAAATACTACTCAAGTGAAGTACAGATACTCAAAATTCTACTTAAGTACAGTACTCAAGTAAATGTACTTAGTTACTGTCCACCTCTGCTATTATTTAATTAAATATCTCAGACTTTTTTCATTGTTAAAATCTGTCACTATGGACTAATTAGCAATTTTCCAGAAACTATGAGACATAAGACATGTTTCGAAAAGAAGGAATCTTTCCACCTTTCACCAAATTCTCACATCTCTCATCGCATCTGTTTTTGTACTTTTAGCATCCACACAAATTTTAACTCAGAAATGTATATGTCTGGGCAGATTCCCAGTCATCCAGGACATGATGACCTTGAGCGGTTTGAGTCAAAGGCAACAAGAGTTCTTTTAGTTATGAACATTTGAGAGAGGTGTAACGGTGGCACCTATTTCCAATTTGAATGATTATGTTGAACAAAGATGGTGGCATACCACACCAATAATCAACCACCTATAACACTTTTTTGACATCCCTTCCCAAGTGATTTAACGCCCATGCAAACATGATGGGACGGCATGGCAACTACTGACACATGGTTCACACCTTGGCTCAGGTGTCACTAACAAGTCACATCTTGATTCACAACTGGTCTTGTGTGACCTTAACAAGTCAACCTGACAGCAGGGTTGGAGTCTCAGGGTTGAACTCTCTCTCTAAAGTCACAAACCTACTCCTCATCAGCTTTTAGAACTGAAGAAGCCTATGAGATGAGTGAAAAAACTAGAATAAATTGAATTTAAGTGATTCTTTGTCGTTGCGAACAGACCACAGCACAGCAAATGCAAAGCGTCAGCCCACCACAATGAAATTTGACCTCTGTATTTGACCCATCCATGAAGGAGCAGTTGGCATCTTTTTTGGCGATGCCCAGGGTACGGTGCTTTGGGACAGTACCGTTATCATGAGTACCTCAATGGTACTTTTACCAGTACAGCACAGGAACCAGCAACCCTCCGATCACAGGGTCACCTGCCCTCTAGTTGACTCAAGCACTTAAGAATGACTATGGGCCACTGGCTTCTCATCTGCTTGGCTCTCTATATCGTAGTCAGCATTAAATGTTTCCAAAACAAATGTTTTTCAATGAGACAGGTCAGTCTGGCTCACCATAGCCCCCATGAGCATCAAAGAGAACCCGGGTGCCCATGAACCTGTTGCTAGTTCACTTTCGGAATGTACTCAACACTATTTTCCCAGAGCAACCTTCAAGGCGTGCCGTTTTGGAGTTGCTCTGACTCACAGCCTTGCTTTCATAGTTTGGGTCTTGGCAAAATCTCTTCAAATCTTTCACTTGTCCGTGTTCCCTCTTTCCAGTATGTCAAATGTCAAAATGTTCCCTTGTTCTGTAATACAGGTGTGGACAAATATCCACAAAATTAGAAGCCAGTGCTATTTCTGAAATAAATTGAAACTGACAAAAGATAATTACATCCATGAATGTTTATTTCATGTTAAACCCAAGTCAGAATTTGCATTTGTATGAACAAAAAAGATGGTACCCTTAAGGTAATATTTTGTTGCTGCACTCATTTTGTAGCTGCAGTCACTGCCAAAAAGTGATCACTGCAGTTCACAATGAGACTTTGAATGTGAGCAAAAGTGAGTGACTATTTTTGTCATTGTGAACACACCACAGCACAATGTGACCTCTACATTTGACCTGTCCGCGAAGGAACAGTGGGAAGTTAACATGGGCAGCGCCCGGGGTGCAGTGCTTGAGGGTGGTACCCTACTCATGAGTACCTCAGAGGTACCTTTACCGGTCCTGAGATTCAAATCGATGACCTTCCAATCACAGGGCGAACGCCCTAACTTCTGCCAACTGCTTGCATCTGCCAACAAGTAGTTTGGCCTGCGCTTCCTGAGCAAACTGTTCTGGCTGTCTCAGGTTTGAAGGGTGGATTCTCCAAAGTGTATTTTAAGATATTTCTATAGATGTTCGACAGGAAAAATATTAGACACTTAAGAACAGGTCAAGTCCACATAGAGCTGATGTGATTTGCCAAACAGCTCCTGTTCAAAGGACATCTTTACAGCAACATGCATTTTTGCAAATTCCACTCTGGAGTCTTTTTTGTTTTTCTTTCAATAGTGCTCCTGGTTCTTCTTTCATGGAACCTGTTCTTGTTCAAAAAGATGGTATAATCAGATAGTTACATGGCTTGACCCTGGAGTTTGAATAGCTTTGAATGTTTTGCTTAGCTCAATATCTACCAATTGCAATATCCTTCTCATCAATCTGTGGATGCATTTCCTTTGGCGGCCACATCCTGAAAGAGATACTTGGAACTGAAGACATATTTGAAGCTGTATTAACAGGGACATGAAACTGCTTGTAAATGGTCTTATAGTCTTAACCTTTAACATGACCTTTCAGACAACTCTGTCCTTTAATTTCTCTGATTCATGTGGTGTACACTGACACTGAACTACACACGAC
Organism: Distichodus sexfasciatus; assembly: GCA_032718565.1. Lineage (NCBI taxonomy): Eukaryota > Metazoa > Chordata > Actinopteri > Characiformes > Distichodontidae > Distichodus > Distichodus sexfasciatus. Next base: position 208,382 of record JAVGVS010000291.1, read on the forward strand.
AAGGTTTACCCTTTAAATAGGCTGAATGGCTAAAATATTGAAACAAACTAAATATGATTACAATTCAATGATTTCTACTATTTTCTTAAGGTCCTAACAAATTTGTTTAGGCAATATTAGTATATGTTTGTAAAATATACAACAAATCACTTGTTACCACAAAGTATACAGGAAACTATTGCTTTTAATGTAACCACTTTTTAGAAGCACTGTTTCAATGAGCTGTAATAATAATTTGGTACTAATAAATTTGACCAAGTCCTGCACATTCCAACTCTTGACATTTGCCACTGTTGTAAAATAATGTTAACTATTTCACCTCTCTGTATTTTTCATACATATATCATATATTGGCTGATCAGTTTATGGTTTTCATGAATTTATACATAAGCTGCGTATACCATATGTATGTATGTATGTATGTATGTATGTATGTATGTATGTATGTATGTATGTACATGAAGAAATATTTCTTGCACACAGACACACTGCTTGCCAACCAACAGGATGGATTCAAGTTCACATGTTCCGAGTGCCTTGTTGGGTTTGGAATATCAAACATCATTGTGGATTGTGACGTGATCCATAATGACGTGGTCCATCTCAAATTCACATGACAACTGCATTGTCAACATCTATGGCAATGTCAACATCTTGTAACGATACACCTGACTTAGGAAGGAAAATATGACACTCCTCAACTCTCTTGTTCCTACCTTTAATGGCTTATTAATATATTAACATTACATTTTAATGTATATTATATTGCTATACAATGTACATTATTAGGCCAGTATAGTGCAGGGCGATATGACCTCCAATCAGTATCACAGTTAATTGCACTTTTTAACTTGATTACAATTAATGAACGATTCTTTGTTTTTCAGTCTTTGTAGTTTGTTTTTTGCCCTCATATTTCACTCTACCTGCCTGCCCACCATCACAGTATATCTAATTATTTATATGAAGACAGACTGTACATATAAATACTACTGTTTTTTACTGTATCTCAAAATAATGACTTAGCACACAAGCGGAAAGAGGCTTTCGTGTTCTCTCACATGCTGTTTTTGTCGCTCATTATTTTGAGATAACTGGTCAGGATTTCGAGAAACTGACTCATTATTTTGAGATAACTATGTCGAAGTTTCGAAATATTAAGTCATTATTTTGAGATAACAGTCGAAAGTACGAGAAATTGTCATTATTTTTGAGTATCTATTTTGAGATACTAAGTCGTTATTCTGAGAGATGTCATTATTTTAAGATACTAAGTCATTATTTTGAGTCATCATTGTGAGATAAGTTGAAATTTCGAGATTTCTAAGTCATTATTTTGACATATTAAGTCGTATATGTAACGGCAGCATATGCAGCATATTTATTTATCCAACAGTCTGTCAGTCTGTCTATCTATCCATCCGTCCATCCCAGTCCACAATGATGTCCTAAATTCACACAAATGTTGTTGTGCCTTAATCCCCCATATATATGGTCCCAGTTCACATCAATTTTTTGTACAAATTACAGTCAAACGCATAGTGCTTTTTCAGTAGAAGTGTTGCGTGGAAGGTGGCAGTAGTTCCCTACATAGGGAGCGGGGCGCCGTGTCGATTGTACCCTGTGGCTGTGGGTGTGTCTGTGTATAAAACTAGTGGACCTCTGATTCTCCTCTTACTCTGCAAGATATAACTGGCTTTGACCTGAAACCAGCCTTAAAATTACACCCAAACCCCATCCGTGGAAACTACCGGCATCGGTATGAACAGAATTCTGCTGGGCGTCTTTACTGTGGCTCTGTGCTTCGCAGTGGGTGAGTTGAGTGGACTGAACTTTTTGCCATTTTCATGGGGGGGAAAAACTCGGTTTACATGCGATGGTGCCATTGTGACGCATTATTGCAAACATGGTGAATTTTTCGTCAAAAGTATGGCTAAATTAGGGCTTATCTGCTGATAAATAGTAGATTCTAGTAAGAGAGTGCCGGGATTTTTTTTGCCAAAATAAAGTGTGTGTCGTGTGTAAATATATCTTTATATTAGCATCATTTTTAATAATTTGTTAATCTCTAAAATATAGTTTTTAAATGAAATATTCCATCAAGGTTGACCCGAATAAGACCACACCTGTTTTTCAGCACTGCCTGTGCTCCGTTACTCCTCACTTTTTCCTCTCCTCAGCTGTGTGTTTTTCACTGTGGTTTGACGTGACTCATGGAATAAATGTGACCACCACACCTCATATGTCAGTCATAATGTAGAGTTGCATCTCTTCAATACAATATGAACTGAAATGACTTAATTTGAGTCCCTTAATCACAGGATTTTTATATTTACTCATTTATCTATTTTATTGTCATTATGCAGAATGTTTGAGGTATGAAATAATACAAATTTTAAAGCAACAAAATCCATGAAACAAAATTGGCCCAAAACTTAACTGGCTATTTTATGGTTTTTAAGTATATTCTTTACCAATGCTTCTCAATATAACAACAGTAAAAATATAGCACAAAGCAAAACTTGTGATTCAAGATTCTTTATTTGTCACATGCAAACTATACAGGTACAGCATGCAGTGAAATGTATCCTGATCCGCTCTTTTAACTGTGCAATTAGGCAATTATAGAAAAATAACAAAATAGACATACAAATACAAACTTAAATAAGGAGGTCAGGGAAAAAAGACAAAAAAAAAACTATGTCTTATATACAAAAGGTACATAAAGTAACATATGTGCAGACGGCATGGAGTACAATTTTAATTAAGACTCAAGCTGGGTACAGGTGTATCTGCATGTATATACTAAAAAAAAGAAAACAACACCCCCTTAAGCAGATATGGGTGCGTTGAGAGTCAGTCTCTAATGGGATTTCTTACTGAAACCCAGACTAAGACAGACTATTGCAAATCTCTGTTTAGAGTCTTGTTTTTAGCTCCCACCCTCACAGGTTGGAGCTTCATGATAGAACATGTCCTGGTTTTAAAACTTAAATGTCAAGAATGGAGCGAGTGGAGGAGGGTGTGTGTGTGTGTGTGTGTGTGAGAGAGAGAGAGAGAGAGAGAGAGAGAAAATAAAGAGCTAGATGCCTTAAGGCAGTCACCCTAATGCAAACATCGTTGCAATGAACAATAAAGTTTAAACTAATCCTAAGCCTACTGTCCAGACTAATATTTGTGTAAAGCTAACAGCAGTAGGACACCTAATGAAGCTATTAATGTCAACATAAAGGTTATTAAGTGTATGCCAAGGTCCTGGAGATTTTTTCAAGATACATTATAGGTGTTTGTCATACCAGCAACCATCAGCACCTTCTAATCAGCCCATTTGGAGCTTAGGAGACTAAAACCAAAAACATGCATTCACCTCAAACAGTCATGTAATATGTAACTGGCTGTATGTAATATGTAAAGATGCTTGGTGACGTTGTGTGTTTTTAAAAATGCTATACACAATCATTTGAATTTTATTACATAGAATATAGACTTAAGGTAGTTGGACTAATATTAGCTTGTTATATTTGATATTTTACACCACATTTGCATATGTAAATGTTAAGGCTTTCAAGTGATGTTAACTGGCAGTGATTCAGCATTTTCAACATTTTACTGTGCCGAATCAGAAAATAAAATCTGTTTTAAAACTAAAAATGGCCAAAGGTTTTCATTTGCCATAGCCTATAGTTAGTTGAAGGAAATCATGTCCTCCAGACACCTGTTATGACATGAAATGTAAAGCAGATGTCAGTAATGATAAGCGTTAAGCGTCAGTGTCTAGAAAGCTTTTAAAATACCTCTTGCTTTGAAGAATGTGGAAATGTACCACACAGTTTTCTCAATGCCCTGCTCTTCATTGTGTTAAAGTATCACCAGTAATCTTGTGTGTGTCCCAACATGTCTTAGTGGGCGAGCTGCTATGTCACAGTCTTGAGTGTTACAGAATGTACAGCTAAGTCTAGTGTTGCTCCAGACTGGAAAAATATTTTGTATGTGACCGCACCTCATGCCTGGTCTTATTACCCATTATTATAAACCGGACAACATGGCTCTCTTATGTCCTATTGTGAGGAATGGGTGGAAAGCTGGTGCATGACAAAAGTTACTGCTCCACCCTACTGCCCCAACAACTTTGGCTAATGACACAGTAAATATAAAGAGATTAATCTTAGAATAGTGTAACTAAAAGCCCGTTTTTGACATTTGGTATTAGTGTACAGAAATTGCTCTTGTTATTATATTTTTCTAATATTTTTATTATACAGTCTTCTGCTCTTTTAACATTTGTTTCTGTCAATTTCATTTTAATCCATTAAATCTTATTCTGCTTTTTGCTTTTTTCTGCTTTTTCATCTTCCTTCGCTCCCACTAGGGGGCGTTCCAGCAGATCATCCTTGTCTGCATATTGACTTAGGTCTTCCTGACATAACCTTCCAATTTATCTGGGTTTGGGGCTGGCACTGAGAAATACACTTGTACATTCCCAGTGGCTGTGGTCTTTTAATCCATTTATAATATATACATAATGTAAGGCATTCATATCTATTCTGACCGTTTCAGCTGAATTTAACCTCACATTCTAATAGAATTAGACATATTTTGAAGGTACGAGAATTGTTTCTTGGCAAAGAGGTAAAGACGGCTTATTTTATCCTAGTCATTACTTTGACCAAGTCCAAATTTTGCAGCAATGACAGAAACTAGTACGCTGATCGCCACCTGCTGGCTTTTATTTAACTGGCTTTGCTAAATCCCAAACTTAAACACGCCCAGGAATGTTCTAGTTACGCCAAGCAAAGGCAATGTTTATTTGTGATCCTCCTTGTTTTTTATGGGAGATATTTGCGCAATTTAGGGCGCCCATGTTTCCTTGAGTTTCGTAGGTGTGGACAATGTGAATTCTGAGAGTGATTTTCTTTCCTAGTGATGCCCTTTAGTCTAGTGATTTGCTTTGTTTGTTTTTTTAATCAACCCCAACGTAGCCTTTCATCATCTCTAACATGAAAAAAAGCTAATTATGTATTTTTTGTCTTGTCTATGTATTAGGTAACACTTTCAACGTTGTTTCTATGTGTGTTGAGTCATTGTTTTGTCTATTATTTAGTAAAAACTCTACCAGAGGGTTAAGTGCCACATCAGTAGAACCGGTTCGTCATCCTAACACCTGAGTGCAGAACTCAACCGTTGTTTCCCATGGCAAAATACCTCAGTCAAAGGGCCTCAAGGGTGTCCTTAACCCACCCCCACCTCAAAGCCGTGCCCTGTTGGTGTTAGTCATGAGACAAGTCTCAGTGAACATTGATTTCTTTTTATGTAATTTTATAAAATTACATTGATTCTTTTCAGTCAGTTATTTCTCAGATAGCTTACCTGCTACAGAAACCGAGCGGGGACCAGTATAAATAGATGATGATGATGATGATGATGATGATGACTGAATGGTGAATATAGAATCACATTATATGTTTGGACATGGTTCACTCAGCAACAGTGGCGCACTAGCTTATTTTATTAAGAGTTCAAAATTGGCAGTTAAGTGCAATAATAACAAAAAACGCCGCCGTAATTAAGTTTTGGGTGTGCCTTTGAAACAAGATGAAACATGTTACATTTATATATGGTTTGTGTGTGGATTAAACCACAATTAAATGGCAGTAAATCGAAGTAAATCCAGCTTTGGAACGTCTAACACACTTTTTTTAGTTGAATTATTAAAATATTTTCTGGTGAAAGTATTACCCAAGACCTCTTAAGTCTTATTTTATCATATTTGTGTGTGTATGTACGTGTGTGTAATTGGAGTAGTTGAGTTCCTAATTCCCAAAATGAAATGACTTTTGTTAGATGTTCCTCAAAAGGAAAATTAGTTTTACTGAATTTAGAATTGATCTGAAATGTCGTCTCCCCCAGATGACATTTAATTTTTTATAATTAGGAAATAAGTAAGATGGAGTACAGCCAAAAATGAATGAATAAAATGAATTAATGATTTGACCACATTTTTGCTGCGGAAACTTGGCTACAATACAGCTATTCTCAGCCACTGCTATAGTTTATTCTATCACATGTCTCACTCAGCCTCTGGGGTAAATCCACTGGCCAGCAGTGTTTTTTTAACTTATTTGTATTAATAAAATATACAGTGAGTAGTTTGTGTTGGTGACTCAGAGGAAGGTGTGTATGATGTCGAGGAGTGACTGTCTTTAAAGCCACGCTTCAAATTTCATTCTTGGGGTGTGACCGAAACCGATTTTGCTTGTGTCTATATGTGTTTCTTGCGTGACGTACGTGTAAATAGGTGTGTGTGTGTGTGTGTTTGGGGGCGGTTGGGTGGGGGTGGGGGTGGGGCATGGAAAGAGAGAGAGAGAGAGCGCACATTTTTAGATATTTTAGGTACCTGGATGTCCCCCAAAAGACATAATTTTTTATGCCTTCTGAGAGATTTATGTGGTACCGCCGCTCGTTTTGGAAAACTTAATTTGAAAAAATTAAAAGAGAGGAAAAACATACAATTTGTATTACTTAGTTTAGATGTTGCTGTATTTTTTACATCTAGTAATTATGGTAGTTGGTAATAGTAGTTATAGAAAAGGTAGTACCGCAAAGATGACGTGCGCAAACCTCAGAAATAAAATATTAATTAAAATAAATAATTATGAACGTTGGCGGGGGTTTTAAAACAAACAGTAATTGGAGATGATGTAGATCGTCAAATTTCTGGGGGAAAATCTGAGATTATAGTAGCAAATTTACAAGAGAAAAAATAGTTGGGCGTGGCGTCATAAAAGTATGAGAAGAAAATATAGGATATTAAATTGGTATATTTACGATATAAAAACTCACAGAATTACGAGAAAAGCTTATTATTCTCTTAGATGGCTTAGATGGTACAGTTACAAGTGTTGGATTAACATACAAACAGCGGCGTCTGCCCTTTGTGAAAATGAGTCAAAAATTCAACCCACAGGTGGCTCAGGGTTACAATTTAAGGTGGAACCTAAACGGAAGAAAAATCTATTTACTTATTTATTTTTGAATATACACTAATTTAATATCGGAATTACTGATTTCTGTTCACAATTTCCCCCCTCCCACCATATTTTAAATCTACAATTGACTTAGTGCGCCGTGATAATTACAGCTGAGTGAGTCCCCGGATGAAGTGAAACGCATCTTCCATCTTCTACACAATGCTCTAACCGTACAGGTTTCAGGAGGTTTCTCGTGTACGTGTAATTTTGTAAGAATGGGGAGGGGGCATTAACTCGCCATGCTGGTTTTTGACATATGTGCATCTGTTGTTCTCAGCGTTTTAGTTTGTTGAGTCACCGCTTTACCTCGTGTTAGCTACGTTAGCATCGTCAACTGAGACGTCGGCATGTAGGTCAACACGAAGCGTAATGGAAAAATATGAGTAAATGTTATTTTAAATGGGCGTAAAATTTTTCTTGTAAAGCAAATAAAGTTCTCCTAAGTGGCCATTGTATTCTTACATTGGTGTGTGCCTTAGGTCCGGCAGTGGAGGTGAAAAATTTAGTATATTACGTGTAACCCTTGATGACAATGAGAAGAATGTAAAAAATATTTGCCATGATCACAGCCTGATTAACCAGGGTTGGGGGTCTTGGCAATAAACATTTTTGGACCCTAGCTACACAAAATTATTTGAATAAAACAAAATATTACAAATGTTATACAAATTCAGTGTCTCTGAGTCACATGAGGTATGTTTTAACTAGAAATGCGTTTCCAGTTTCGTGGCTGTGACATGAGTAGAAAGACTTTGATTAAAATGCATTGAAGGAGAAGAATGAGGGACGATAAAAGCAAGAAAAAGACGAGTGCTGGTCGAGACGATAGTCCTGAGATATAGAGTGATAACAGCTGATGTAGAATATCAAGTTTTGTAGCTATGGTATGAAAACCAGCAGAGTAGGAAGACTTTGACTAAAATGCATTGAACTGAATGGAGAAAGATCAAGGGATGGTAAAAGCGAGAAACAGATGAGTGAGGGTCAAAACAGATTGAGATTCAGTGAGGTGGCCTTAAGTGGCATACGAACCATGTTGTTGTGTGAAAACAGTCCCAAATCCCAGATATTCTTAATGAGAGAAAACAAATGGGTTAGTATGGGAAAAATAGTCGACAGACGAGTGTGTGTCATGACAGTTAGGCCTCGTTCACGCGGACGTCTGAACCAAGCGTTTTTCCGGCGTTAGTGGCGCCAGGTGAGCGCCGACTGAACGCCGACCGTTTTTCTGCTCATTGGAGCAAATCGAAGCGTCCACACGGGCGTTCAGCACCGGCGTTCAGCCGGCTGCGCGTTCGGGTGGCGTCAAATAAACGCTGCATGCAACGTTTTCTTGGCGTCGAAATCCCGACGAACGCGGGGAAAACAATGCTATTGCGAACGCCAGTGAAGCGGCAATCGAAAGCAGCTACAAAACGCAGCAAAAACGCAGCAAAAACGCATATGGCGTTCATTTCGAACAATAACATCAAATTTGGTGGCCTTGTGAAGAACGGCGGCTGTGCAGTAAAGCGTTGAAATTTTACCTCCATGTAAGTCTATGGGGGTATAATTATTCATGAACGTATGCAAATACGTGTATGCAAGCCCCCCCACACCGCAATAAGCCGTTTTAGAATTGGAATGAAGTTTCTAGTACAAAAACTGTAGGAGGAATAGCAGTCAGAAAAAATGGGTGGAATAAAAAACCGGATAACAATATGTGACTGCTCACCACACTCACATAATTATGAGACAAAATATATTGTATCAATAATTAGCCTTTGCTGTGTCAAAAGTACACCTTTGCTTAAATACAAAGTATGTAAGAAAACAGACCACACTGCAATAATCTCACTGAAGTCCAGCTCTGTAAATTATTATAGAACATGCAAAATAAGAGAGTGATTCACTGAGCGTTCACCAAACGTTAGAAGAGACTACAAGTTGAAAGGAGCAGAATCTTGGAGGTGGTGGTCTTGGTGGTGATGTAGTGCTTGTCTGTGGACATTATCCATCTTGTACCACAAACATTGATAACTGGCAGTGGTAGTTGCTTCTGTGATTGGAAAGTTGCCAGTTCAAGTCCGGACCAGTAAAGATACTACTGAACAATGTTGGGGGGTAGCTAAGTAAAATTAGTGACGCTTCTACCTTAACCGCTTTCATCAGTAGGCTGGCTATTTTTAAAAGACTGTGGTTTGTTCAGTAACTAACTTTTTTAGTTTTTACAAATAGTGATAACATTGTCCTACACAAATGCATTATAATGTTGTCATCATTGGATTGAGACCATGTATTAAAACCATGCATAATTGTGTCTCTCTCTCTCTCTCTCTCCCTCTGTCTTTTCCTCAGGCCATACTCTACAGTGCTATAAATGTGACATAGGATTTTTCGGTGCGTGCATCACCACCACAACGCAGTGCACTTCTACTGACCAATGCTTTTCTGGAGAAGGCAAAGCAGGTAAGCTCCCCTTAACTGAGACAGCATTTAATCTAGGGAAATTAAAGTAGTCCTGGATGGGTATTAAATGGGCAAAACGAATGATTAGACCAGCATTACTTAAATATGACATAAAGGTGCCAGATTTTGATGGAGTTGAAGATCAGTCAAGCAAAGATCTCCAGAAAACAACTTTTATGCCTAGATCACAAGAAAAATAATTTGTCAACTTGATATAACAAGAAGAAAAATACTGTTGATGTATAATGACTTCAATATTATTTCACTATGAAGTTTTCTTTTTGTTACTGCTGTAAAGCCCAAACTTTTACACTGCATTGTCATAAAAATATAGCTGCTGTGATTGGACCTAACAGAACCTCAATATTCAAGAGAGTTGAAACGGGGCATAGACTTTTATTACTTTTTATTACTTGATAGTTTGCAGGTTTAGTCAGTGATCAGGTTGAAACTTTAATCCTGACCAGTCTTGTGTAAATGAATGCAGATACAGTACAGTATTTTTATGGCATCCAACCATATACTTATCTAAAAATCTAATTCTTCGGTGTAGTTGGCATTTTTTACTATTGAAACAAGCATTTTTGTGCGATGACCAAACTTATTTGTTGAATTAATTGATTAATTGACTCAATGCTTTTTGTTAACTAAAACAGTACATTCACTGCTTGTTGTGCAGCAGCTGTTTAATGACTGATTCCATCTGAGCTGATATTATTTTTCTCTGGCTTCAGCCGGCCTTCTTAAAGTGACAATGAAGGGCTGCCTGAATGTTCTTCAGTGCAACCAGACAAGCAGCGTGAATTTCCCATCCAACTCCAACACCTCCGTCTACCAGATGACCAAAACCTGCTGCAACACTGACCTGTGTAACACAGCACCTGGGCTGCCCAAATTTAGCACGCTGACACTCGGCCTGCTGTCGCTCGTCCCCGTCTTCTTCGCTAAGTTCCTGCTGTGAGGAGGACACACCCTCATTCTCTTACTCTCCACACACACACACACAGCCAAATGATGTCATTATTCAATCAATGGTGTCACTTGTCAGTTCCATCTGACATTTTTAGATATTTAATCTTGGGTTTAAGTCATACTTACTTGGTGTTATTTTCTTGCTAGCACTTCAGTCTGGAAATGGATGATCATAATGGATGTGAATGCAAAATGATGATGTTTTCCTTTTATATAGCTACACAAACACAACACTTCTGTGCCTTGCTGTCCACTTGGATCAAAAGCCTCTTAATTGTGACCCAGTAATAATCTTCCATTCCAATCACATCAGATGGCACTAATATATTTTTGAAATCTATAAATAAAATATAATGCATGAGAGGGTTAAGGTTACTAAAACATATATGTTCATTAATTTCAAAGCATGCATCATTTCACTGTTATTTTTATACTTACATATTTTAAGAATTACTCATGTCTGCTCCACTGTCTGAAAAAATGAATAGGCAAATATGTTCATTTTTGGTTAACATTTCACAAAGATAGGCATTTCACCGCAGTCAGGGGACATTTAGATTTTTTTGAAGTTTTACCCATTTTGTTTCTTCAGTAGTCTTGTGTTTAGTCGAAATGTGGTTTTAACAAATCTAAAATCAGAGTAGGACGATTAGAGCCAGAATATTTTTAACCCTCAAAATCCAAATACAGAAATATATCAATTTCACTTTTGAAATTAGAAAGGGTTTGGTATGCTGCGGGTAACCATCATCATCACACACTGAGACACTTAGCTTTTTATCTGACAAAATAAACAGGTTGGTTGGTTTGTTGATTTAGTTTAAAACCATTTGCTCTGATCATTTGGAAGTCAAAGCCACGTGACCCATGTAAAGTTTTCTCTTTTTTTTGTTTTAGCTAAGCGAGTAATATTTCTGTGTACTACTGGACGAGTGCATGACACGACAACGCTTTGGTTGATTATTTGACTTGGTATGAACCCTTTGCCTGTTTAATTTGGATTTCAAAGCTTCATGTAAAGTGTTTCTTTCTTTGGTGGAATTATTTCCTGAGCAAGTGCTTGACATGATGTTAGCTATGTCTTGTAATTAGCTGAGCTGATCAGGTGCTAATTTTCTCTTTTTTTATCCTTTTGCCAAAGTAATATGAACATACAGCCAAAATAACATTGCATTTTTGTGTGATGTTCAACACTGAACTTATTGGTTTAATACCTCCTTAATGTTTTACTGTTATATTTGTTTATCGATTGATATCCAAAGCTATATGAGTTAATGTTGTGTTTACAAAAATCCAAAATCTATTAGTCTGCATTTGCATAAAGTGTAAATGACCTCTTATCCCAATCAACAAGCAACAATGCTCTAGTCCAACTGGTATTTAAATATGCCAAAATAGCTTCTTTGGAACTGGTTAAATTGTTTTTCCCGTTGTTTTTCTTCTTGTTGGTTGTGATTTTTATTCCAGACCACCAAGTGGAACCATCCCTACTCCATCACTGTAACCGGACAAAGAAAACACGAAAATATTTTATTGTGATTCGTTATCCATTAACATATACACAAGCTGACAAGCTGAATTGGTCCCATTTTGTGACATTTAATAAATTTTATGGAAATGTATGAAAATATGCCTGTTGCTGGTTTCCCTTGTACTGCTCTTCACTTTTCACACACTTTACAGCCCAGTTTACAGTGTAAAACAGAGGGTTTTTACACAGACATTTTTACACCTTACATCTTATCTTTTTTTTTCATTTTACATCAACACAGTTCTGCTCTGCCCTGTTCTGTTCTGAATGTGAATGTTACCCACATTAATATGATGTTGCATTGATACAAAGACTGCAATATAACAATTCAAATAAAGGTAACCTTAATTATTATCAGCAAATATGAATAGAATAGACACTCAGGCTGGTTTCTTGCTCATGGATTAAGCCCAGTCTTGGACTAAGTTGTAGTGCCAATCTGTGGCAGATTTAGCTATTTTAGGGCCCAAGTGAATACAGGCATGGGGCCCTCCACATTCATTATTTAAGACCACACGCACACACACACAAAAACAAGAAGGACCATCTCTATACGGCACCCATCAGCATAGACAGAATAGTGAGGGTGAAGCTACAGTACACAGTCACTAATAATGTGCCTAATAAACAGTGGTCGCAATAGTCTCTCAAAGGCAAGGTTCAAAAGTTTTCAAAAGCAAGTTTGTGCAGTTTGATCGTTGCGTCTGCCTGCTGGCAATATAAAAAACTTGTCAGAACTCGACAGAATAAGCGTAGCCTTTACAGACTAAGAGTATTTGGGGTGTTTTTAGGCTTATTCTAGTGTGTGTGTAGAAGTTAGCCATAACATGCCTTATGTTGTTGTGTTCAGGACGTCCTGCACTACTCAGAGTCATAGTTTGATGTGTAAATGCTGACACAGTCTTGAAATCAGCCCATTTCTGATGAATTTACTGACCTGCACCTGTACTCGGACCTGCAACTTTTATTTGACTTTTTAAAGCTTTATATACTATAAAATTGCTGAAACTGTAGATATAACTACTAGAAATAATAAGTCCAGTCTGTTTTATAGGCCTGCAAAGTTGTTATTATGCAGAGACGTTCTATGGCGTAGTACTGTGAAGACAAATAAGAATAGTGCCAGGTGGAAACACTTCTTTATCCATTTGTTATCCATCTGGATACAGAATAAAATTATTTGATAACAAATAATACATTTTTCTATGTTTATGTTTTCCTATTGATTAGCCTAATCTCTAACATTATGAAATGGGGATCAATTGAAAATGAAAAAATCCTACATTTTGGGGTAATTTTGAGCCAATTTGGACTCATTTTGGCCAAGAAAATTAGCTGCTTACAGGCGGGGTTTTTGCGCATGATGGCGTTTCAAATGAGAGTCTCCAGTGCTAATGCATTTGTTTACATCGCGAATAATGTAGTTAATGCATTTTTGCAATTACTTCAGTTTTTGTACACAGAATTACTTAAAAATAATTTCACATACAGAGGAATGAGTATAATGTCCATGATATGTATGTGGTTTCTGTAAGTTAAAGTGATTCTGAGTTATTAAAAAATGAATTAATAAACAACAGAAAATGTGTGTCGGTCTCAAAAAGTTAAACATAATAGCTAAATATGGCTAAAATAATGGCTAAAAATGAAAAAAGAATAAGTAACAAAATAGGTAATAAATATGGAAGTCAACTGACGTTTATGGTACATTCATTTGGAAAGTACACAAAGTGTTACCTAATCACAAGCAGAATGCAAAAATTCCAGGTCAGATCTGTACACATTGCTTCATTTCTCTGCTGTCGAAGTGTAGGTCAACTGGTTCAAAGCACGTAGCCTGAGCTCATGTTGCCACTGGCAGATTCCATTCAAATGAGAGCTTGAAAACACCAAAACACATTGCATACATTAGCTGTTGGCATCTGTTAACTTTAACCCTTATAAAAGCACACCTTGTTTTGCTCGATATCAGCTCAGCTCCTGTTCACCAGACCAACAGGTTTTAAAATTCAGATGAGATCTTATGTGAAAGAGCATAACACAGTCTGTGTCAATTCTCCACTAAGTAAGTGTCAGTCTTGTTTTTGGAGCAAACCAATAACACAACTCTACATTAAAACATTCATTTATTCATTATTCGAACCGCTTAATCCCAACTGGGGTCACGGGGGGGACCGGAGCCTATCCCAGGAACTTACGTGCCCTGGACATGCACCAACACACCAACACACCGCAAGGCTCACACAATCACTCCCACATTCACACCTTACGGGTCAAATTATTAGTCGCCAGTTAACCTATATTGTATGCTTTTGTACTGTGGGAGAAAACCGGAGCACCCGGAAGAAACCCCACGCAAACACGGTGAGAGCATGCAAACTCCACTCATACCTGGGGTCCGACTCAGGACATACTTGCTGTGAGGCGTCAGCAATAACCACTGCACCACCGTGCGGCCCTACATTAAGTCAATTAAATTCAATTTTATTTGCATAGTGCTCTTTACAACAGACACACAAAGTGTCTTATATATAACTGGCCCAAGCCCCCAACGAGCAAGCCTGAGGTGACAGTGACAATAAAAAACTCTCTCTAGAAGGAAGAAACCTTTATTATTATTGAGCAGCACGGTGGCGCGGTGGTTAGAGCTGCCACATCACAGCAAGAAGGTCCAGGTTTCGATTCACGTGGGAAGAGCATGGAACCCACACAAACATGAGGAGAGCACGCAAACTCCACACAGAACCCAGGTATCAAACCCAGGACCTTCTTGCTGTAAAGCAACATCACTAACCATTGCTTGAACGTGTCGCCTTGAGGGGAACCAAGACCAGGAAAGGGACCCCGTCCTCCTCTGGGCAACCAGAGTGTGTATGTAGAGTTCAGTCCAGTTCATGCTTGATAAGAAACTTGAATTTAATTCTATATTAGATGGTGTTGGCCTGATGGTAAAATACTGGACTCCAAAACAAGAGGTCCCTTGTTAAGATCAGAGTTAATTTCATTAATGAAAAGGATGACAAAAAATGTTGTGACTAAGATGAGAAGTTGATAAGTTAAAAATGGACATTTGATGATAAAACTATGTTGTTAATGTCGGGGAAAAACCACCCACTGATTGCATAGAGTCAGATCAGTCAGAAATTTATGCAACATAGATTTATTGAGTACAAAATTGTATATAATTGCCTGGCAAGAGCAGATCTACCTCACATGGAGTCGCGAGGGAGAGTGCTGCCCAAAACAGGAGTTACATGCCTTTTCCATACACACAAATATGGGGTGGATTCAGGTGACCTGAGACTTCAGCTACTTTGTATTGGACTGTGGTTTTTAATTCCCTGTACAAGGCCAAACTGAGAATACAGAATATTTGTTTACTTAGGATAAGACTGGACTAAAATGTTAGTGTATACTACCAGTCAAAAGTTTGGACACACCTTCCCATTCAATGTTTTATTCTTTATTATCATGACTATTTACATTGTAGGTTCTCACTGAAGGCACTATGAATGAACACATATGGAATTATGTAGTAAACAAAAAGTGTGAAATAACCCAGAACATGTTTTATATCTTAGATTCTTGAAAATAACCACCCTTTGCTTTGATCACTACTTTGCACACTCTTGTCATTCTCTTGATGAGCTTCATGAGGTAGTCACCTGAAATGGTTTTCCAACAGTCTTGAAGGAGTTCCCACAGATGCTGAGCACTTGTTGGCCCTTTTGCCTTCACTCTGCGGTCCATCTCATCCCAAACCATCTTGATTGGGTTTGGTCAGGTGACTGTGGAGGCCAGGCCATCTGGTGCAGCACTCCATCACTCTCCTTCTGGGTCAAATAGCCCTTACACAGTTCATTCATAGTTTTGATGCCTTTAGTGAGAATCTACAATGTAAATAGTAATGAAAATAAAGAAAAAACATTGAATGGGAAGGTGTGTCCAAACTTTTGACTGGTAGTGTATATAGTTAACAATGCAGTCCTTTCATCTGCTGGACTGCTTGAGGGACGTGTGAAGATGGAATTCCAACCATGCAAGTGCTGATGCTCTAAACTCACAAATGAGTGCTAAAACAGTCAATGGCAACAGAAAGTGTCGCTTGGGCAAAGAAAAAAATTAGAATTATAGCCACAGCTTATGTGGAAATCAGCAGAACTAAACACTAATGGATGGCTTCTTGCTCAAGGATTAAGCCTAGTCTTGGACTTAGTAGTACCAATTAAGATTTACCATTCAAACTCAAAGCTAGTCTAGAATTAGACTTAATCCTTGACTGGGAAATTTGCCGTAAAGGCTGTTTTTCCTTCTCATGGATTAATCCTAGTCTTAGAATAAACTTAAGTACTAATAGAGACCATTTAAACTCAAAGTTGTACTGTACTGTACTGAATTAATGAAGTGGGATGAATATAACCAAGAGGCAATGTGAAGGAGCACCATATCATCAGAAAGCACAGCACAACAAAAGGAGATAGAGACACCTTGATTTTAATTCCCAAAAAATGTATTAACCGAAGTAAAAAAAGAGTGCATTTTTAATCACAAAAAGTTGATTAAATGGAACTACTTTTGTTCGCTTAAACCATGATTAAAATAACCTTGCTCTAGAGACGCTGTTCCTGTAATTAGGAAATAGATGTCACTCTGAAAAGATATATGTAAATCTTATTTTCGTAATTTATTGTACACTCTTACAAATGTATAGATCTGAATAAGAATATTCTTTATTATATCTAGGAGTGTAACAATAGATTGATCTTTACCAATATATCCATTTAATGCTCATTAATAATATTGATCCAAAATCAAATCAGACATCATCTAAATTGTAAGTTTTAATAAAAGTCTGGATGAATTCAAGAATAAAAATTTCAAATGACATTTTAGTTGCTCTTTTTGATTTAATTTGAATGAAAAATGAAAGTTGCAGTGTTTTAGGCATTTTGTTGCAAAAAAGTTGCATAAGGAAGTCAAAGTTGTGAAAATAATTGTGATTTTGTACCTCTTTATACTGATTGTTAAACAATTAATTAAAATTAAGGGAACGAAACCACTATTATTTTTATTAACCATTAATCATTTAGTTATTTTTGAAGGTAAATGTAAGGCGTTTTTTATCACATGCCTTTCCTTTGTCTTCTACATGTAATGAGGAAGTGAGTTCCCTGACGTATGGCTCAACGTTGTGGTAATTGGTCAAAATTGCCAGGTAGTATAGAATTTTGAGGGGATTGGCTGAATTTGCATTAGTGGCGCAGTGATTAGCACCGTCACCCCACAGTGAGAAGGTCCTGGGTATGATACCCGGGTCAGCCATAGGGCCTTTCTGTGTGGAGTTTGCATGATCTTCCTTTGTCCACGTGGGTTTCCTCCGGATGCTCCGGTTTCCTCCCACAGTCCAAATGCATGTGCTATAGGTTAACTGGCAACTCTAAGTTGGCCCTGTAAGGTGTGAATGGGAGTGTGATTGTGTGAGTGTGTGTGCCCCTCGGTGCGCCTGTCCAGAGTTGGTCCCCACCTTGCGCCCGTCAGTTCCCAGGATAGGCTCTGGTTCCCCGCGACCCCAGTTGGAATTATGCGGTTTGGATAATGAATGAATGAATGAATGAGTTGTGATTAATCGGGTCTGTTATTTACTAATCATATTAATAAAATGATTACCAATTAAAAACGACATCACTTTACTCCGAGTCTCTCTTTTTGATACTTTTGACCAGCCCCAGTTGGGCTTCATCTGAAATCTATATTCCTAAAGATAAACCTTGAAACCTCATAAGGTCCTGAAAGAAGTATTTAAGCTAGTAGTGTCACTAATTTTAGTTACTCCCAACATTGAATGTCATGTATTAGAAATGCAGATTACATATCTTATTCCAATTACTCTAATTATCCAGAAAGTGTGTGTGTGTATGAGTGTGTGCATATGTGTATGTGATATCTGATTGTCAAAGCTTGTTCCACAGGACAATAATATGAATATGTGATGCCCTGCCCTGTAGAAAAACCTCCCAAACGACATTTACTCTTCATTCCTCTGCTTTATTCACAACCTCGCATCCAACCAATCCCATTCCACTGACCTCCAGCCATAAGACTTAAAAATCCGACCTGAAGCTTCATTTCTCTCTCAGCATCCGTCACACAAACAACGTGCTTTCTGTGAGACTCTTGGGAGATTTAACATTGTACATTTTAATTGTCTCTGTGACTACACATCGACAATCAGGATGAAGTGGGTCATAGTTGGAGTCATTGCTGCAATTGGACTCTTTGCCTTGGGTAAGTTGAAGTAACAGGTCAAAATTGATTTTAAAAGAAAGATTATATAAAACAAAAAACTTTGAGATTAAAGCTTAATATTTAAGACAAAAGTTTAATATTTAAGTTTTATTTGCTTCATTATTTTTACATTATAATATTGACATTATATAAGAAACACTTTGAACACCAAAAGAATATTTAGAAATTTGGTGTTGAAAAAGTAGGATGCAAAGATGACTTATACTAATTTTGTCACAGAAATTTGAACAACAAAACCACCAGGTTAAGCCCTGAGGCTTAAAATCAAAAGAAACAAAGACTAAAATGTAAGAGGGAATAGTTAGGGAATAGAATTTCAAACAAGAACAACATCCAATCACATACAAGATCCAGACAAAAGGGGAGAAACAGACTTAAATAGGGACAAAAACAGGTGAAAGCAACCAGGTGAGTTAATGAACCCTTAACAAATACAGGAGCAGACAAGAGAGGAAGGCCTGGAGAGATCTGAACAATGATGCTGAAAGAAATCGTTAGAAATCTGATACTGAGAGAAGACACAGTAGAAGACCCACCTACTAATAAGAGAAGTTTAGAGCTGATTTTATTCTAGTAAAATTATACACTCACTAAACCCCTTCACACATTGATGTGTTTTGTGATTTTGGCTGATCATGGTTAACAGATTATTTACTCATGTATCCCTCTGTCTTAGTTTGGGTCAGAACCTGCCTGGATAGTCAAAACCTATTAAAAAGTAGTCACTTTTAAAATTTTGCACAATTTTACTTTAGGATTCACATATTTGCCCACAAAACAACCGATAAAAGAGCCCAAATTCTCAGATTACTGAGCAGGAACTGCCCATAATTTGTTAATTCCCATCCTTCTTCTTTGTTTCTTTAATGCCACAGTACAAATTCCACAGTGGCTGTAAGAGAAGCACTATGTAGTAAATATAGAGAGAGTAACGTAAAGTGATGTAATGTAATGTAAAGTAAAGGGTTGTTTCCATTTTGACCTTCCGACTACCCAAACAGCCCTGAAATACTAAATAAAAACACTGTGTTTTCTTAATTAATGACTTCCATCCAAATACCGCTCTAAGAAAAACTGGTTCTTCATTAGTGCTCTGGAGAACCTTTTTATGGTGTAGAACCTTCTTATACTTTTAAAGGTTATTTGGAGAGTTGAATGCAAAAAAAGAGTTCTGTAAGTAACATTTTCAGTGCTTTGAAAAAGCTTTATGTTAACGTATGACCTTAATTACTACTGACCTTATGCCTGACCTACTGATTTACTTATGGCTGTGGATAGAAATTATTGTTGTGGTGCAATTTTTAATTGTAACAGATGATATCCACCACTGTCTCTTAGAGAGATCAGTTCTTAATGTGTAACTGATAACTTTGCCAAACACAACATTAGAACAAACTTAACAAATTATTATGTATTACACATAACGAACACAGGTACAAAGATATAAATATTATTTACATGAAATTCTTCATAATCACTTCATGATAAATGGTTCTGCAAAGAACCAATGGGTAAGAGGAACTTTGTAGAACCAAGGAAGGTTCCTCTATGGCATCACTGTGAAGAACAACTTTTAGTTAGCAAGAACAGACACAGAATTATGTTAATTAGTGGAGACAGATGTATATATACATTTTTTCCAGAACCTTAGTGTGCTGAAAATAATTTATGACACAAAATCTGAGACATTTCAGAGGAGAATTTCAAGGGAGCTTGTGTCTTTTCCAGGGGGTTCAAGCTCCCCTTTAGTTTATAAGCTCACCTAATATGAACCATGAACTCATCCATAATTTTTCTCCTGTTGTTTATCTGAAAGTCCTTGTTTGTGTGAGTTTACCTAACAGAGAACTTTGTCTTTACTTCTTGATCCATGCTGGACTGCAATTGTGTGTCGTTGTAGTTTTATGTCCAAAAAAGATGTCCTTCTTCCAGCCTTTTCATTGAGCCCATGGGGAGTGACATTTTTAAAATATGTTTAGGAAAGCATGAGAAGAAGTTAAATAAATTGGAGCATATATAATTACTTACTTTGCACATTAAACTCAAATTTGGTGCAATGCAAAATCTCAGATTTAAAAATTTAATCAGTGTTTTTTTTTTTTTAACCAATCGCTTTTATTAATGCCGCAGTATAACAAAGAGACACTTTATTTCTGGGAAATTATCCCTATATCCCTTTCAGCTGTTCCATTTAAAGCCCCCAAATTTTTGTATTGTACCTTTAAGTACAAAGTTTTACCTTCAATGATTTATTGGGATTGAATGTTCAGAAATATGAGGTACAGTCTTGTTTCTTTTACCTTTGACGCAAAAAATGAGACCACACTAATAACAAGGTGGTAGACATACATTTACAGTGAGCAAATACTCAACCACATTGACTTCCATTTTCCACATACACACTTCCCTTGGTGCAACTTGAGGTTAAGGGTTTTGCTTAGTGACACAACCTTTTAGTCAGTAAAAAATAATCATCCCAGCATGTTACCATGATCCCAATTTGTACATCTTTGAGAGAGATTCTCTTGAATTGAAGGCAACTGTACTTTTTTTCAATTCTCTGAGAAATTTCACCTCTCATTGGAAAGTCTTCTCTAGTTCTGAGAACTGAACGTGTGAGGTAAAGCCATCTTCAAGAATTTTGAAAAGAAGTCAAGATTCAAGATTCAAGATTCTTTATTTGTCACATGCAAATTATACAAATACAACATGCAGTGAAATGTATCCTGATCCACTCCTTACTGTGCAATTTAGGCAATTTTAAAAAGTTAGAATAAAATAGAGTTACAATACAAACTTGAAAGGGAGCTAAGGGAATAAAGATTAAAAATAAATAACTGTTTTTATATACAATATACAATAGAGCTACCTATGTGCAGAAGGCAAGGAGTATAATTAAATTAAAGACCCAAGTGCTGGGTACAGGTGTATCTTCATGTATATATGAATAAAAAAGAATATATACTAAAGTTTTATAGCTGAGTATACATATTTAACTCTGAAGACAGATAACAGGTAAAAAGACTGTTTAAAGTGCCGAGTGCAACTGCACAGCAGTGAACAGTGTCGCATGTAGCAAACAGAGTAGGAGCATGTAATATTTGGACAGTGAAATAAGACAGACAGTATAAATGATCATGAACAATATGATGATTCAATACGATTCAAGCTTCGCCCGACATGTGACTGGAGAAGCGGGGTGGTGGAATTCCTTGAAGGCCAAGGAAACCTACACAGTTTGGGGGGGCGAGTGATCTAATCTCACCCAGCAGTGTTGAAAAGCCAGTTCTGCCAGAGGGACAATGGGTGACGTGATGTGAGTGACTGATTATATCAGAGGCAGGCAGGCTGAGGAGCTGGAGAGGCATGGCAATGCAACTTTAGAGGTCTAGATCTCATAGATCTCTAGGTCTAGGTCTAGTTACTTTCTTATGGATTAAGCCTAGTCTTGGACTAAGCTGTACGACCAATTAAGATTTACCATTCAAACTCAAAGATAGTCTTGGACTAGGCTTAATCATTGAATGGGAAATTGGCCCATTGGGCTGGTTTCTTGCTCGCGGATTAAGTCTCGTCTTGGACTAAATTGTAGTACCAATGGAGATTTACCATTCAAACTCAAACCTAGTCTAGACCTAAGCTTAATCCTCTACCGGGAAATTGATCCATTGGGATGATTTTTATTTTATGGATTGAGCCTTGTCTTAAGGATTAGTCTTCATCTTCGACTAGGACACTGACTCATTGGGCTGGTTTCTTGCTCATGGATTAACCCTAGTCCTGGACTAACTTGTAGTACCAATGGAGATTTACCATTCAATCTCACAATTAGTCTAGGACTAGGCTTAATCATGGACTGGGAAATTGGCCCATTATGTTTTAGTTCTAGTATTACACTAAGCCAGGGGTTTTCAACTGGTTCTGTCCCAGGGACCATCATTCAGACTAAGCAGTACTCTGCCACCCACTGTGTGTCTGTTTTTGATTTTTTTAGATTTTGCATTAAATTCATTATTCATAAAGATGCCCATATCATCCGGAAATGCCATCTTGAAACGTAAATAAAATGAAATGATTTTTTAAAAAGTAATTTCAGTAGTGAAACTGGATTGCATGTTACCTGCATTGCCTCCGCGGACCAGTGAAAACCCCTGCACTAATCCAAGACTTGGCATAATCCATGAGCAAGAAACCAGCCCCATGGTTCAGTTTTCCTAGACTAGGACTAGTCCAAAGAGTGATGGATGAATTTGATGGCTGCTTTATTAATATTTTCTCTGCAATTAAAGGCCAATTTCCCAGTCAAGGATTCAGCCTAGTCCTAGACTAGTTGTCAGTTTAAATCTCCACTGGTACTACATCTTAGTCCAAGACTAGGTTTAATCCATAAGCAAGAAACCAGCCCTAAGTGTTGTGCCTCTAAAATGTGCCAGGATTGAGATTTCAAATCTGAACCAAAAACAAAATTTGTTTGATGACAAATGACTGTTAAAAATGTATACAAGAGATGAATAGGAAAGTACTACAAATAAGTGAATATACACTTTTATTTTTAAAATGAATTGTCTTTAAACAGCATCTATTTCTCTTTCTAGGGGAGTCTCTGACTTGCAATAATTGCCCAGCGGGTCTGATTGGAATTTGCTTATTCCCCTCCACGACGGTGTGCACCACCAACACATCCAGCTGCTTCACAGGAAAAGCCTGTAAGTGTTGCCAAAAACATATGGCAGAATCCAGAAAGGATCCAAATCAGACCGATACCTCTAAAATAATTCATTCTAGAAACTCATCGTAAATTCCTGTCTACTGTAATTTTAGTTGAGAAAGTGAACTGCACTAAAGTCTTGTTTTCTCTCTATTCACAGCCTTCCCGACCATCAGCGGCTTCCTCGGCTTCAACTCTCAGGGATGCCTGGAGTCAGCTCAGTGCAACACCACGACGACGGGCAGCATCCTGGGAGCTACCTACACGGTCAGTCAGACGTGCTGCTCCTCGGACAAGTGTAACCCGATCACCATCAGCAACGCCGCCCCCTACGTGCAGCTCTCCCTCACCGCAGCCCTCAGTGCCGTCCTGCTGGCCTTCGCCTGAAGACAACCGCGCTGAAACCCGAGGCTGCTTTTCTTTTTATATCACACTCACCTTGCAATGACCAAAAGTTGTGTGCACAAAAATTATGATTCTTATCGTTGTATGTTTTCTAAGATGCCTTAGTTATAATTTTGCTGTGATTGTGATTTTTACTGACTTTTTGAACATATATTTAGTATCTATGTAATATTTTTGGAATTCCATTTTTTATTCGTGCTTACAGAATTGTAGATAGAACTGAGCAATCTATTCCCCTGATACTGAGTTGGAAGAAGCTTGAAAATAAGGGACGTCTGGCTTTAGCTATCACAGTGCCAGCTGGGTAGCGTTTGCAAAGCCAGGCGGTCGGATCTGTCTTAAGAAAATAATTGGAAAACTGTACAGTGATTTGGGGAAGATTTTGCATTGACGTGCACAAACATTTAGCAAAACTCACCTCTATAGTATGAAAAGTTATAGCTTTTAACCTGATTTTTAAAAATATTTTATCTTGTGTGATTGCCATGCACAATAAACAGACTTTTGAATAAACTGAAGCATTATAGAAACTGATCATGTGTCTGAGAGCATGTTTTATGACATTGACCGTGTCACCTTAAACTCACATTCATTCTGGCTTGTCCTCTCTCCACTGTGAAGCCTTTCAGATCTGTTTGACAAATTTGTTCAGAGGTTAACATTCTGTTTTTGTTCAGTCTTTTGTCTAATATGAAGTCAATGCGGTTGTACTTGTTCTTACATCTCAACCCATGACTAAACTGATCAGTATTTACATTGTGTGCATTTGCGCACTGTTAAGTTAAGTGGGTGGGAGCCATTATTTCAAAACTAACTATTACAATTACAGATATAACAGATCGTTAGATAGGCTGTCTACAATGTCTATAAAAAAGTACTCACCCCCATGGATCTTTCACCCTTTTATTTGTTTTTAGAAACGAAATCATGGTCAATACAATTTTACTTTTTTGACAACAATTTGCACAAAAAAACCCTCTTTTATATCAAAGTGAAAACAGATTTGGCCAAAAATATATCAATTAATTACAAATATATAGAGTAAAATAAGTGTTTGTATAAATATTCACCCCTTTTAAAGCGACTGGCGTAATTCAACAGATGTCCAGGTAGTTAATGCCAGCATTGTCACAATTTGTGAAATGGAGATCACCTGAGTGCAGTTGATGAGTGTCAAGTGATTGTAGCATAAAAACACCTGTGTCTGGGAGGTCCAGTCTCTGGTTCATCAGTATTCGTGCTACAATTGCAACACGAAGACAAAAGAATACTCCTAGCAACTCAGAGAAAAGGTAATTGAAAAGTATGTCAGGAGATGGCTACCAAAAGATTTCTAACTCACTGAACATCCCACGGAGTTCAGTTAAATCCATCATTAAGAAATGGAAGGAGTATGGCACTTGTATAAATCTGCCTAGAACTAGAGTGGCAAAGAGAAAGCCACTGTTGAAAAAAGCTCACATCAAATCTCGCCTGGACTTTGCCAAAAGGTATGTGGAAGACTCCAGGGTCAATTGGAAGAAGGTTCTTTGGTCTGATGAGACAAAAATTGAGCTTTTTGGCCATCAGACTAGACGCTATGTTTGGCAAACACCAAACACTGCACATCACCACAAACACACCATCTCTACAGTGAAGCATGGTGGTGGAAGCATCATGTTCTGGGGATGCTTCTCAGCAGCAGGCCCTGGAAGGCTTGTAAAGGTAGAGAGGAACCTGAATGCAGAAAAATATCGACAAATCCTGGAGGATAATCTGAGTCTGTAAGAGAACTACAACTTGGTAGAATATTTATCGAACAGCAAGGCAACGACCCCAAGCATACACAGAGCTACACAGAGATGGTTCAAAGACAACAAGGTCAATGTTCTGGAGTGGCCAAGTCAAAGCCCAGATCTCAATCTAATCGAGAATTTGTGGCTGGACTTGAAAAGAGCTGTTTACACTTGATCCCCGAGCAACCTGACAGAGCTTTAGCTGTTTTGGAAGAATGGAAAAATAATTGCAGTGTCTAGATGTGCCAGCCTGATTGAGACATATCCACACATACTCATACCACAAGTACCAAATACTGACCTGAAGGGGGTGAAAACTTATGCAATCATTTACTTTACCTTATATTACTTTTAATTCATTTATATATCTTTGCAAAAATCTGTTTTCACTTTGATATTAAAGAGGATTTTTTTGCAAATTGTTGCCAAAAAATCCAAATTGTATTGACCATGATATTTCTAAAAGCAATAAAAGGGTAAAAGATCCAAAGGGGTGAATACCTTTTATAGGCATTATTATTATTATTATTATTATTATTATTATTATTATTATTATTATTATTATTATTATTATTATTATTATTATTATTATTATTATTATTATTATTATTATTATTATTATTATTATTATTATTATTATTATTATTATTATTATTATTATTATTATTATTATTATTATTATTATTATTATTATTATTATTATTATTATTATTATTATTATTATTATTATTATTATTATTATTATTATTATTATTATTATTATTATTATTATTATTATTATTATTATTATTATTATTATTATTATTATTATTATTATTATTATTATTATTATTATTATTATTATTATTATTATTATTATTATTATTATTATTATTATTATTATTATTATTATTATTATTATTATTATTATTATTATTATTATTATTATTATTATTATTATTATTATTATTATTATTATTATTATTATTATTATTATTATTATTATTATTATTATTATTATTATTATTATTATTATTATTATTATTATTATTATTATTATTATTGTATAAGTTTAACTTATTTCATTTAATGTATCATTTAATAGAGTTGTAGTCAAGACCACCTAAACCGAGACCAAGTCCTAACCGAGACTAGAGTGTGTTGAGACTGAAACAAGATTATTTTATTTTACTTTTATTACTATTATCATTTGATTTTATGATTATTTTTACCGCTGTTGTAAAGCACACTGAATGACCACTTATTATTAGAACGTGCTATATAAAGTCCTCACCTTGCCTAAATCATGTAAAAACACACTGTGTTTTGGGGTAAATTTTGAGATGGGATAAAAACTTGTCAGCTGCTGGTAATGTGATATTTGCCATAGAAGAAGTGTTTGTGTATGAGCTTAGCCGCCTTTTTCTCACTCCTTCTCTACAGGGACAATGTTGCCACAGTAACTTTTCAGCAGGTCACCTGAGTGATGATGAATGGAACGAGTGGGTGAAAGAACAGGTTCCGCTTGCAGCTTTTCTTCTTTCTCAGCTATTCTCATAGTTGCTTCTCTTCATCTCTTTTGGAATGTCTCGTCCCACTCATTCTGACCAAAGCCCAGGTCATTCTGACCACATCACGGTCACACCCAAACCTGACACCTCATCCTCTCCCCAAGTATAACTACACCTGTTTGTTCCCCAGCATCTCTCTCATCGCCGCACTAACACTGGTCAGATTTCAAGCTGCTGAGAGGAAGCTACTTAAAGTTCAGATCTTAGCGTCAGAATACAAGCTTCAGAATGAATAAGGTTCTTCTGGCCGTGCTTGCAGTGGGTGCTTACTTTGTTGTGGGTAAGAACTCTGAAAAACACTTTAATGCAAATGATGCAGGAAGGAAGGTATGAGAAGTTAGTTCATTCGTTAGTTTGTCCCTTAGCAACTTACTTAATTGGTAAGACATGTTTCTGGACTAATCACTAACATGTTACCCTTTTAGTTTTAACTCTAGCTGCATAAATATTCTATTCCATTATTGTTTGAGCTATATTTTGTATGAAAAAAGGTTTTAAAAAAATGATACGTGATTTGTGTTTCATTTATGATTTAGAATAAGAATTTAGAATAACGATTTCTGTTTCATTTTGTGCGTTAATTGAAATCATTCTTTACATTTTCTGTGGTGACAGTTTTGCATGAAACTTTCTTTTGTGTTTTAGTTTAAGATGTGTTAGGAGTCATGTGCTGTAAAATATATTATTATTATTGGTTTCCTCCCACAGTCCAAAAGTGTGTTTGTGTGAGTGTATGGGTGCCTGCCCAACGCTGGACCCCTCCTTGAGCCTGTAGTCCCAGGATAGATTCTGTTATTATTATTATTATTATTATTATTATTATTATTATTATTATTATGAGTAGTAGTGGTATTATGCCAATACTTCACCTATCATATGTATCATGTGTGTAAACTAAAAGAACACACAAATATATTTTAAATTTATAATTAATAGATATTAAAATATCAATATAAATATAAATTACAAATGTATATATGAGAAATGCAATTTTCTGCATTCTAGCAACAAAGAAAGCAGTTAAGATCTGAAAGTGTTACTCAGAGCAGGAGACACAGCTTGCAGGAATGGCAAGAAAGCATCAAAGAACTGCTCAACATAACACACAGAAGTATGCAAATGTTATATTTCCGGGGAAACAACGTATATGTATATAGTAATAGCATGATTAGTACTTGCTTTTGTTTTTATTGTTTTTATTATATTTCTGAAGAGCACTGTGGAAGGTTAATATTTTATAGAAGAGATTTTTATGCTGAATGGTGTTCTGAGATATGTGAAAGTAATTTAATTGAGATTTTCAGTCTGTGTCCTGAGTGCCTGAGCTACACTGAACGAGATGGAGTTTATTTGCGTTCACAATAGTTTGTATATTTTAGAAGGGAAATCATTTACAATAAAGGTTAGTAACGCAAGTGTTTTTCTGTGCAAGGACGTCATGTTTCATCTCTCTCACTTTCTACCTCTACCTTTTTCTCTCTTGCTTTCTTACTATCTATCTATCTATCTATCTATCTATCTATCTATCTATCTATCTATCTATCTATCTAACTCTCTACTTTGTTCTCCTCCTTGCTCTCTCTTTCTTTCTCTCTCTCTCTCTCTCGCTGTCTCTTTTTGCTCTCTCTCTCTCCGTTCTATTGCTTTCTCGCTCTCTGTCTCTCTCTCTTTTGCTCTCTCTCTCTTTGTCTATCTATCTATCTATCTATCTATCTATCTATCTATCTATCTATCTCTTGCTCTCTACTTCTCTCTCTCTCTTGCTCTCTCTCTCTCCTTTCTATTGCTCTCTCTTTCTCTGTTGCTCTGTCTCTGTCTCTTTCTATTGTTCTCTCTCTCTCTTTCCCTTTCTATTGCTTTTCTCTCTCTCTCTCTTGCGCGCTCTCTTCTTTCTTCTATTGCTCTCTCTCTCTCTCTTTCTCTCTAGTGGAGGGCCTGAACTGTTATTCATGTTCAGTGGGGATTTTGGGAAGATGTTTCACCAGCAGCTCACAGACCTGCAGTGGTGCTGACAACAACTGCTATACAGGAGTAGCAGGTATAACAGCAAACACACACACACAAAGTCTCTGTATTACTATCTTTGTGAGATCTTTCCATAGACTCCCATAATGACTAGACGTATATAATTTTACACCTAATCCTAACCCTAACCTTAACCTCAGTAACCAAAAGCACATCTTTTACCTCTTTTAGTTTCTCAAATAAAACAAGCACATTTTCTATAAAGTCATTTCTCCTCATGGGGACCTCTCAAATGTCCCCACAAAGCCCCAAAAAACAGATAAAAGTGATTTTAGGGGACAAAAAGGTCCCCACAATGCGATAAATACATGGACGCGCGCACACACACACACACACACACACACGTGCAACTATCTTTGTGGGAACATTCCAGATGTACATAATTCTACAGCTTATCTTAACCCTAACCTTAACCTCAGTAACCAAATGCACATCTTTTACCTCTTTTAGTTTTTTCATTAAAAATGCACATTTTCTATAAAGTCATTTGTGGGAACCTCTCAAATGCCCCCACAAAGCCATAAAAAAATGAATAAAAGTGATTTTGGGGGCTTTTTGTCCACTAAAATCACTTTTATTTGTTTTTTATGGCTTTGGGACATTTAAGATTTTAAAGGGAGATGTTCAGCTTTAATAGACAATGCTACACGTCACTACTTCATTTGGTGTGTAATCAGGTCCCCTTTATGTGGGTTTACAAACACACAAAAACACATATAGACAGTCACACCAAGCATCTGTAGGTAACCGTAGCCTCAGTAACCAAAAGCAAATTATGTATCTATTAGTTTTTCTAAAAAAAAAACATCTGAATTTTTATTAGTGTTTTCTCCTCACAAAGAACAGTCCTCAGATACCAAAACAAAACTCACAAAATCACAAAAATCTCAACAATCTCTGGTTTTCTCATCACACACACACAGAGTATGCATCAAAAACAGATTGCAAAAATGAGCTTTTAGATCTTTAAATTTACTGTAGTGCTCATGTGGTACTGGCATGTTACTCGAGTTTGTTCATCCTCAGGCCAATTCCTTTACAATGCAAATATTTCTCTGTTCGTGCTTATCTGCACATACACACCGTTCAACACGCACATCAAATTTCAGGCTAGTCTCAGTTGCTCCATGACAACCTAAATTACAACCAACTTTAACTGTTTCAAAATGTTTATGATTCTGCTTTACAGTCATTTTTATCCCTATCTCAAAACTGTCAACTTTTTCAACACACTTGACACAGTCAGCTTTACAACACACATGTCAGTTAACTTTCTGCACTGAAACAACAAAAACATTTCACACTTCACTCAAAAGTCAATCAACCTGCAGCACACACTCTCACAGAGTATAATGAACAAACAACACAGACATCTTGGAGCTATTTATTTTGTGTCATGTATCTGGTATTTCACTTGCACTTTTAAATAAAATATGACACCTCTTACAGCAAATATTATAAACTAAGACAGTAAGTATTTCACAAGTGCAATAAACTGTTAAAGAAAAATATATTACAATTAATTACTGATAATTTCATGATAATTGATCATTTCAAACTGTTTTGATCAAAATATCTAAATACCTGCTAAAATTGTTGTAAAGAATTTTGCTACTTGTGAATATTGACTAAAGTTGTCACTGAAAGACAAAAGCAACAGAAAAGTCTTCTCATTTTAGTTTTGAAGAAGTGAACATGGTATTGAGATGTGTGAAAATGGTTCTAAAAGACTGAACTATCACATTCAGCTGTATGTACACCATACTGTAAAAGAAAATTGAATGACAACAGATTAAATGCAATACCACAAAAATGCAAAATATAGTATTAACCATTATGCATGCTTTTACAGCACGTTTATTTAATGAAGTGCAGGTGAGTGAGTGCAAGTGATTTCAGTTTTATTAGTCATGAGTAGTTGTCACTGAATGCATTTTGTACACTAAAATATTCTATGTTTAGCTCACATAGTGTTTGGATTTGGTGAGCATGTGAAGTGTTTTGAAAAAGTTAATATACTATTGATTGTACAAAATGATTGTAAAAAAAAAAACTGGAACTATTTTGTAGGGAGTATATGACAAAATTGTAATATGTAATTGTACAAAATTTGGCTGGTGGTGAATACTGACTGAGAGATGTATTCTTGAATTTTGGAGGAAGTTTGTGTGAAGTGATTGGAAAAAGTGAACATGGTGTTGAGTCTTTGGGAAATTATTGTTAAAAATAACATTTAACTTGTATTTGTAACTTGGTACCTTGAAACTGTAACTTTGGATTTGTACCTGTAAAGAACATAACTTGTAAATAATCTTAATTCTTGTCAAAATTGTGGTAAATTTAGAGGATTTTGCTGTATGAAAATGTTGTATTGAATGACAGAGGTATTTGTGACTTTAGAAATGGAAATGGTGAATGTGTCTTGTTTTGAAAAGTGAAGATGGTATTGATATGTGTGAAAAAAATTGTAAACAAACAATAACATTAATATTGAAATGTTTGCTGCGATTTTTGTGAAACTTTTAAAATTGTTTAGATCTGTGCTGGTGATGATTATTATTCACTGAATGCATTATGTATACTAAAATTTTCTAAAATAAAATATAGAACTGGTTTCTTGAACATGGATTAATCCTAGTCTTGGACTAAACTGCAGCGCCAATGTAGATTCTCCAATGAAACTCACAGATAGTCTAAGACTTAGGCTTAATCCTAAACTGGGAAACTGGCCCATAAAGTTTAACTCAGTTACTCTGCAGATATGGAGAATTAGATGTGTGAAAATGACTGTAAAATAATTTAAACTTTTAGCAGTAATGTAGGGGCAGTTGGTAGCATAACAGTTAGGAAGTTGGCCCCATCATCAGAAGGCCACTGGTTCAAGTCCCAGATCGGTAAAGGTACCACTTTGGTACTCACTAGCAAGGTACATTCACCAAGCACTGTTTCTCAGCCTAAAATGCTGCCTTCTTCTCCTTCATGGATGGGTCAAATCAGGAGGTCATATTTGGTTGTGGTGCGCTGTGTCCTGTGGTGCGTTTACAATGACAAATAATCGCGCAATTCCACCTCTCTCCTGTGTCTCAGCCTTCAACCTCACAGGAGCCCTGAGTTTCTACACCAGCGGCTGCATCGCCTCCACCTACTGCAACAGCAGCACGGGCAGCGTTCTGGGCGCCAGTTATACCATCACCCGCTCCTGCTGCAGCACCAACCTGTGCAACGAGGCCGGCCGGCTCCAGCTGCCCCTCACCGCCGCACTCAGCGCCGCCCTGCTGGCCTCCACCTGGAACTACATCTAAAAAATATATAACTTCCTTGATCCTTCTTTGCCTCCCATTTCCCACATTCCCTGTAGTCAGCATATGATTTATATTACAAAATTATTTTAAATGAATGTGTTAAACTAGAAACAGAGTAATTAAGTGCTGTGGGTTATGGGGTTTGGGACTACAGTATAGAAGGACAAAGCTTACAGTATTTTACAATCATTTTGACACTTGTCTCAACACTTCACTTCACTTGAACTCTACAAACACACACAAATATATCAAAACACTGAAAAACTTCACATATCACCCAAAAGTGACCTCTAACAGTAAACCTGGTAATAAATTGACAATTTAACTATTTGTATTGAGTATTTATAATATGCTCTCTTAAGGGGCAGCACGGTGGGCAGAGGTAAGCGCTGCCGCCTCACAGCGAGAAGGTCTTGGGTTCGAGCCCCGGGTTGGCCGTATGACCTTTCTGTGTGAAGTTTGCATGCTCTCCCCATGTTCGCGTGGGTTTCCTCCGGGTGCTCCAGTTTCCTCACACAGTACATAAGCATGCACTACAGGTTGATTAGCGTCTGTAGAATTGGCCCAGTAAGCTCTAACTGTGAGTGTGTGTTCCCTGGCGCCTGGCCAGGGTTGGGCCTCCCCCCCTTGTGCCCATAAGTTCCCGGGAAAAGCTCCAGTCCCCCTGCGACCCTAGTTGGGATTAAGCGGTTCAGATAATGAATGAATGAATATGCTCTTAGTAAAAAGTTGAACATACTGTATATTACTGACAATAATACTGACAACGGTGCATTCAGTAACAAAAAATACAAAATATTACAAATAGTTATAACAGTAATTCAGCAAAGCTTTTACAGTAGTTTAATTTCAAGTGATCAGTTTTGTAAGCTTTTGACCTAAATGTTAACTGTTTTCTTACAAAAATTATTTTAATTGTACAGAATTTTGCTGTTGGTGAACACTGTCAAGTCACTTTATTTGTGTGCACCAAACGCAATTTTTCCGCTGACAGTGCTTACTTTAAATTCAAATACTATGAGCTTCAACGTTCAGAGCGCTAAGCACCTTCAGCGAAAAAAAAACACTGTTGATGTTTTTTTTTGCCACAGCGCACAGAAAGCTTCAAGTTTAAATCCGTTCCACTTTTAAAACAGCCCTGCGCTCGTCAATGTCACTTCTCTCTTGCTAGCCAATCAAAATCGAGGAAGGGGCGGGACATTCTGTTTACTTTCACAGTTTATTTCATGCACCCAGTCTCGTCTCAAAGACGTGAAAATATGTTTCAAATGCTGCCGCTAATGCTAAGATTTCTCTTCGTCTTGACGGCTAAACTAGCGATCTCAAAGAAACACAGTGAAATAGGAACCAACGGTATGAGCAGAAGTGCCCGACTTAGCAACAATGAGCGCTGAGAGAAAGCGCCAAGAAAGCGTTCTGGAAGTGAGGTTTTGACCGCTCTCAGTGGAAAAAAACACATTTGTTGCACACAGGCTCTTAAAAACAACAAGAGTTGACCCAAAGTGTTTCACAATATAAATAGCATTGTAAGGACAATTGGTATAAGACAAAACAAGAAGAAATTAATTAAAAAAAAAAATTAATGAAATAAATGAATTTGAAAGAAATTAAGAAATAGGATCAAGTGAAAGTTGGCTAGGATAAAATGTAATAAACGTAATAAATCTAAAAAAGAAAGAAAGAACGAAGGTGGACTTGACATCAATAACTTAAACTAACTACCGAGAGGGGGGTGGTCTTGTTAAATTGGTGACTGAGAGAGATATTAGTGAATTTTGGAAGAATTTGTCACTGAATTCATGTTTCATGAACGCAAAAGTATTTAAGTTGGTTTAGCTCACATACTCTATGGATATGGTGAATTGTAATCTGAAGTGTTTTGAAAAAAGGAACAGAGAATTGAGACATGAAAATGACTGGAAAAAACTGTAAATTGAAGTATGAAGCATTTATTTTGTGTTTTCTTTTACTAGGATAAGGGCATATTTACATGACTCCTGTGAATATAAATGTGTTTCCGCAATGATTAATGTCTTATTAGTAAATGATTATTATTCTCATACATGGAATTTTTTAATCAGCAAATTGATCTGTACTCCAGGATGAAATGACATGTTACTTTTTTATCTATGAATGATGAAACCCTTCTTGAATAAAGAGTTTTAAAATGTTAAAAAACAGATTTGGTATGATGTAATGTGCTTAACATTTAAGTTTGGTTTTAGCATTTGAATTGAATTTTTAAAAACAGAAAGCAGCACAAGTAAGAAAGAATTCCACTAACTTTTAACACTCAAAAATGTATTTTATTCATTTGAAGAATCATCCCGGAGGCGACTGCAGTGCTAGTAACAAGTCCAGTACTGAGTGATTTATTTGTTCACAGCAGTTTACACTGAATTGTTGCAAAAGAAGAGAAGAAAGAATCGAGTTGTACTTCATTCCTTCCTGTTTTTATCCCTTAACCCTTTTTAAAACCTCTGTCAGCAGCTGAATCATCCTGTTTTGTTTGCGTTCGGCGAACAGAACAATGCCCACAGCAGCCTCATGTTACAGGCCTTCATCACTTTTCAGGTGACATGATGCATCACAAGGAAGAAAGGCATAAAGTTCACCTTCTCATTCTCTTTTGATTGAAAACATGATTTTCCAGCAGTAACCAGAATTACCTGCGAGTTTCTAAGAACTGTCAAGCACCGCAAGACTGTCATACTTGTCATTTTTACATTAGTCTTGAAGACTAGTTCTAAATTTGGTTCAAAAATGCCAGCAAAATGCAGTGAAGGATGCTAAAAATAATGCATTATTATACCTAATTAATTTTAAATGAAAAGGAAATACCTGCACAAAACTGTATTTGTAGCAAATCTCATTTGGTATCTGATAGTTCATTGATTCTGATTCCTTTGTAGAGCATTTGTAGAGCTTTTTAAGGCCAGTACAAACGTAGCCAGGTTTCTCTTTTTTATTGATATTTTTTAATGCGGTTGCGCCTATTGTCTACATGTAAATGGAGGTTGCAGTCACCGAAATTGGCTATTTTTGAAAATGACAGCCAAAGGTGAGATTTTGGAAAAACTCTGGCTTCAGCGACTACGTGTGAAAGAGGAAAACAGAGTTTTAGGTTGATAGCGGCATAAGTGTGCGCCAGGGAAATGCGTTGATATCCGGTGTACGAAGGTGCATTTTAGGTAGAAGATGGATACTGTCAGAGCAGCGATTCTTGTCTCGCCTAACGCAGGTGATTATTAAGTACATCAAGGAGCAAAGGAGAAGGAGTGCTCTGAGGAGAAGCCTTGCGTTTTTACAGCTTTTAACCCAACGGCCGAGAACCATGTCCCGTCGATGCTAACTCTGCTGCCTCTTGAGCGGCAACGAACGTACCTCTGGATGGTGGATAAATTTTGTGTATGAAATTATCCTCTGTAAACAATGGCATGAAAATGTTCATATGTCGCTAGCTTCTCTCTTGTCCAGAATACTGGTTGGCTGACATGGTTGGCTCTTGATAGCGTATTTATCCGGATTCGTGTGTACAATGTTATTTTTGAAAACGAAGAAGAAAAAATATCAGTTTTTATAAATATCTAGCTATGTGTGTACGGAGCCTAAATCATTTATGTCTATTCTTTTCCAATTTCACCAAAAATTTAAACAATTAAATAATAAAACACAAACACGATGATGAAGCTAATAACAAATTTCACAATCTCATTAAAGTCCAGCTAGCTGTGCGTCTCTATGTGAACCTGAGTGCTTCTGTTCTTCAAATGTCCCCAATCGCCCATAGCAATGAGCCCTGGCTCCTGAGCATGACACAGCTAATTGGATGTCTAATTGGACCCTTTATTTGTAGGTCAGTAATGGGCAGCTACAATTGTGTGGTCGAGTCGAGTTAATGACGTCTCTTGAGAAAGAGTTGTTAATGCTGCAGAAGAGAGACGGCACAACAACCTGTTCATAAACATTCAGATTTGTCGCCAGAAAGACAGTTACGCTAAAAACAATGTGGAAAACGTACTTCAAGAAAAGGGATTCTACTCTGTGCTACATTACTAACTGAAATCCTTTTTACACTTCAGCACTACTGACCTCAGCACAATGCCCTCAAGTGTCTGTGCTGGTTCTCAGTCGTCCGGAAGCTGGTAATCTTGAAAGCTTGAAATTAAGGCTTCTTTTCAAAACATTTTAAGACCTTTCACCTCTCATCGGAAAGGCTTCTTCACTTTAGAACATCTTCAAGAATTTTGAAAGATGTTCAGTTGCCTTCGATTCAAGCAGCTCTCAGGATTACACGAATGGGAAAGTGAACACAGCACACCATGAACCGCAACAGAATATGACCTTTGCATTTGACCCATCCCTGATACAGTTTAAAGACCACCAAGCTTGAAAAACAGACCATTTTAAGGAAACTACTTTTAAACTTTTTGCCACGATCTCTCTGGGCATGGGTTGAAGTCACCTGTGCGATCGGTCAGCTAGGATATTTTTGTCTATGTTAAGCACCTCTTTCAAAAGTTTGGAGATAGAAATAGGTGAGCATGAATCAGGCCTTTCTAGAACATTTGAATGCATACATTGGGTTACTGCCCAGGTGTACGTCTCGTGAGATGCCTCACTCTCACTAGCAATCGGAACACAGCTTAATCATAAGTCGGGGACTAACTGTATATTTTATTGAAGAGAAAGTTACAAATTTTTCCAAAAAGTATGAATTAAGCTTCATTACTGAAAGACTTCTATGTGATGCCACTAAACACTAAAGATGTTTTGGTATGATTATAGGGAGTCTAGGTCATCTTTTTAGGGTTTTTAGGGGATTTATTTTAAGTTAAGTTGCATGTTCTGGAACTAATTAACGAGGTAAGGTGAGGTGTTTAAAATTGCCGTCTTTGGAAAAATAGCATTTTAGTAGAAATGTATTGTTTTTGTCTTTGTAGATTCTCAGTTGTCCAGAACACGGTAATCTTAAGGACTTGAATACGCAACTGGACCTTTCACCTCTCCTCCGAAAGGCTTCTTCAGTTCTAGTAAGTAGCATCACTAATTTTAGTTAGCTGCTCCTCAACACTGACGGCGCTGCAGTGGTACCTTTACCTGTTTGGATTTGAACCGTCAACAGCCAGATCACAAGAGCAACTCTATAATCATTAACAGAGGTGGGTAGAGTAGCCAAAAATCTTACTCAAGTAGGAGTATTGTTACTTTAGAATAATATTACTCATGTAAAAGTGAAAAGTAGTCATAAAAAAATTTACTCAAGTAAGAGTAAAAAGTACTCGGTGAAAAAACTACTGAAGTACTGAGTAACTTCTGAGTAAATTAAAGATTAATTGGTTTATCATATAATCAAATATGCAAAAATATAAAATAACAATGTACAATGTGTTTGGATATTACCCAACAATATTGCATAAAAAACTTAATTTTTAAAAATCTATACAAAGTAACATAAATTAAGGCTAATTCAGCCACAATAAACAGTACAATAATCTGTAATAACTTTTAGTTTAAACAAAAAGGCTCAGCAGGCAGAGATTACACAGTAAAACAAGAACAAGGCAGTCTGTCCATCAACTGTCCTATGTGTGTGTGTACAGCCATGATGTGTATCTCTGTGTGCGTCCGCGCGTGTTTCGTGTGTGGTCATGTGACTGCCAAGCTCCGTTTGATTGGTGGAACAGTCATTTAGGAGGAAGTTTTCTGACAAAACAAACAGATCATGCATTGGGTAACAGATGAATAAAAATAAAATTAGGGAGCGGAATGTCGCTCAATGTAGCGGAGTAAAAGTAGTGTTATTTCTTCACAAATATACTCAAGTAAGAGTAAAAAGTATGTTATATAAAAACTACTCTTACAAGTACAGTTTATCCAGAAAGTTACTCAAGTAAATGTAACGGAGTAAATGTAGCGCGTTACTACCCACCTCTGATCATTAACCACACCTAGTGCAGCTTCACAGGCCACAAGCTTGGAGTACAGGACATGCTCAAAGAACCAAAGTGTAAACTGCTGTATATTAACCCCACTGTGCCTCATTACAACGAGCCCTTTTACACATAATTGGCAATCGTGCAGGGTCAGGCCTAAATTTAGTGTTGTTAAACTCTGCTCTTAGGACGATCGGAGATAAGACTGTTTCCATCATTTCTTTTTGATGAGTCAGAATGTAAACCAGATCTTTTAGATATGCAAAAGTGAATATTTGTTTTGCACTGTGAACAAAGAACAAAGTTCACCACAACAAACGTGACCTATGCAGTGGATTGTTAAAGCCGCTGGCAACATCATCGGAGTGTCTCTCCCCTCGCTGCTGGAGATCCTCCACAAGTGCTACATCAGGAAGTCCTCCTGCATTGTTCTTGACCCCACACATCCCCCACATGGACTCTTCACACTCCTCTCAAGCGGCTGACGCTATCGCAACATCAGGGCCTGATCAACCACACTGCGGGATAGCTTTTTCCCACAAGCCATTAGTGTTGGACTTCAAGTCCTTAAGGATTCGGGATTTTATTTGGAGACCAGCCGAGATCGCAACTCTGATAATATTACTATTAAAACTCTTTGAGATCGACGCAGACATTTTGCGTTGCTTATTAATTAGTGTTTTAATGACTCAGAATCCCTTTAACTTACAGAAACCACACACATACTGTCAGAATCTGAAATAATTAAATTAATGCATTAATTACATTATTCACGATGTAAACAAATCACTCTTGTGGAACGCCATCATGCGCAAAAATGTAGTTCACTTCCAGAAAGGTCAAAAGCAGTTCATTTTTTAGGTCAAAATGAGTCCAAATCGGCTAAAAAATTAGTCAAAACTTTAGCATTTCTGGCTTTTTTAATTGATCAGTATTTTTTCTATTTTATAATGTTAGAGAGTCATCAATAGGGAAATAATAAACATAGAAAATTGCAATGTTTGCTGTTAAATGAATTTATTCTGTGTCCAGATAGATGACAACTGGATAAAGAAGTGTTTCTGTCTGACACTAACCTTACTTTTCTTCACAGCACTAAGCCATAGAATGTCTCTGCACAATAACAACTCTGCAAGTCAATAAAACAGTGAGTTTGGTGTTGAGGAGTGTTCACTGTGGTTTGTTGAGTTTAACATATGATGTGATCAGGTTGGATAACTGCTTCCAGTGAAGTGATTTCCTCATTATAGATATGGAAGAGAGAAATATTGAAAAAACATCTTTAATGTTGCTTAGGTTTTGCATCTTCCACTTATTTGTCATGTGGTGTAAAACGTGCATTGGCCTGGTCTCTGGCCCTGGTCTCGGTCTCGTCTCAGTCTCGGCCCTTTAGAGTCTTGGTGTTGTCTCGGTCTCAGCACACTCTGATCTTGGTCTAGTCTCGGTCTCAGTTTAGGTGGTCTTGGTGCCCACGGCCATGATAGTGTTCAGAAAATGAATGAACGAATATTTGTACTTATAATTTAGTTCCTTCTACTTTACTTTTTACAGTAATATTTGGTATTATTTTAATATTTGTTCTTTTAAAAATTATACTCGTTTTATTCTGCGAAGCACATTGTGTATAAGAATAATGTCTTATCTAATACATTGGTAAAACATATTGCTCAACAGAAGCTGGTTGAAATGTAACTTATTTCAGACAACTCTCTATGTTATGTATTTACATTCTTAAAATGATCCGATAGCTGGTTTAAATATTTCCATGTCTTTTTTCCTTTTCTCTCTCCTGACTGATATAATCAACTTTTCCAACCGATACCTTTCAGAGCCATCACAGAGGCCCATGTTTTCACAGACAACACAAAAGAACAAAGAGAGGACAGAAAAGGACAATGTGCAGGGAAAGAGACCTCCATGGAGACTTGTGGGGGTTTCGTCATCGCTCTTTTCACAGCTCCTGTTCTCATACCCTGCAGTGAGTCGCAGCAGGTTAAGCATGTAGCATGATCACAACGCAACAGCTCTCAAAACACAAAAGTGTGTACATACACACACACAGATTTACGGCATGTTTGTTTGCGAGCCTTGAAACATGACTCACCATGTCAGGTGTGTTTATGACCGAGACACAGAGTCTGGTGTTGCAACTTAAAACATGTAATTATGTTGCATGGAAACAGAGTGAGAGGCAGAGGGGGGGGGGGGAGAGAGAGAGAGAGAGAGAGAGCTTTTTAATTACCATGAAGTTTACCATTAAAATGCTCCACCAGTAAAACCACAGTTGCCACCATGATGAACAAAACAATTTCATGTTTTCTTTGTGCCAGTGTCCCACCCTGATGGTAAAGCCGCCTTGTCTCAGGCCTCAGACCACAGATATGTCTTCTAAGTCATGGCATGGAATATTTTAGTTTTTGTTTTTTTGTTTTGTGGGGGGTTTTTTGCGACAGTGACTCATTACTGACATTAAATTCATTTGGGAGCTGAAAAAGACAAAGGTATATACAGTATATATACAGTATATTAAGGATGCGATGAACTCATAAGGTGGATCATAATGCCAATTTATAGACTCATGTTTGTTACTGTACGATTTTGATATGAAATTGAATTCAGGAGCCAGCAATCACTTTGAGACAATATCATATGCTGATAAAATACAGTCACGTACATTCTTATCAATAACAAGAGCGTATGTATATTCTTCACTTAAAATATTCACTTGCTTTTAGTGGTCACTGTGTTGTGGCTGATCAGTATATAGATATCGATGTAGATAGAGACAGAAAGTATAAAAATTGATCGATAGTGCCATCTAAGGTCTGGTGTCGGAATAATAAGAAATTGCTGTATTTAGTTTTTGCCAATAGAGTGCAGCATTGTCTGATGGTAGAAAACAGTAGTGGACCAAAACACCTGACTTTTTAGTGAAGTCAGGTCAAGTCAAGTAGAGCTTTATTGTCATCCCATCCATATACATTAAAGTACACAGTGAGACGAAATGCAACATACAACACAACACCACACTTAGTCACACAGATATACAGTATACAGTATATGAGTGAGTGATTATTTGTCATTGTGAACACACCACAGAACAGAACACAGTGCACTTAACCCATCTGCATTTGACTCTGCATTTAACTCATCCGTGAAGGAGCAATGGGCAGCTAACAAGCGCCCGGGGAGCAGTGCATGGGGACGGTACCTTGCTCATGAGTACCTCAGTGGTAACTTTACCGGCCTTGGATTCGAACCTGCAACCTTATGATCACAGGACAAACACACTACCGTTACGCCACCAACTGCCCCATAAATATATAATATTATTATATTATATATTTATATATATCTCAAAGTCAAAGTAAACTTTGTCATCTCTGCTACATACTGTACAATTATACAGAGAGATATAAAACTGGCTCCAGTTTTAACAGTGCAAAGGTCAAAGAACAAGGAACAAAGAAAAAAATAAGGCATATAGAATAAGCAATATATAAACACAATATAAAATATACACTTTAAACTATAAGTGGAATATAACATAAACTTTAAGCTAGAAGTAGAAAGAGAA
Source organism: Distichodus sexfasciatus (assembly GCA_032718565.1). Classification (NCBI taxonomy): domain Eukaryota; kingdom Metazoa; phylum Chordata; class Actinopteri; order Characiformes; family Distichodontidae; genus Distichodus; species Distichodus sexfasciatus. The sequence goes on from JAVGVS010000291.1 coordinate 249,945, forward strand.
ACAGTGCAGTACTCAGCCTACAATTATGGTCTCAGAATTGACTTTTACACTGATTGTGCATGAGATCAGTAACAGTTACAATATAAAATATTCTATACAGTCTATGAAATAAAAGTGTATCTTTTATAAAGTCTGAGCTAACATTCAAGTCAGATCAAGTATGTGCAGATATTGAAACAGCAGTGAAGAACTAGAGTCTGTGCAATACTTTCAATAATTTGTGCAGATACAGTCAGTGAGTAAAAGTGATCAGTGATATGTACAGCAATGTTCAATGTTCAATGGTTGTGCAAATATGTAGCAGTAGTGCACAAATTGTGCAAATATTGTAGCATATTTGCTAGAGTACATTTTTACAGTAATTAAAAGTCTAACTATATAAAGTATACAATATAATAATAGAGATAAGGAAAGACACAATACATGGCAAAATAGGTTTATTCATCCTCAGTACTTAAGAGTTTCAAATGTTCAGCACTTTAACAAGACTTTGATGCCATTTATCTGTTCTAGAAGAAATCATTTTCAAATGGGGAGGTCCAAATCCCTTTACAAGTTTGTATATTCTCAGCTTCAACATACCAGACACAACGATCTATTAGATTATTCAGCATTCTTTGAAACTCTTTAGCTGTGGACACCATGAACTGCAAATACTGATACAATGAATGTATTAACGTTTATTTTCAAGGTGATGTAAGCCCTGAGTCAACAGATAACACAATACAGTCTGAGCAGGTAAAATGTTTCAGAGCCACCCTGTGACTTACTTAAACTCTGTTAAAAAAACTTCAGAAAATACATATCTGGATCTTAGTATCTGACAAACAGTCAAATACTACATGCAAATATAAAGAGTAGGACCTGTTTATAATTCTTCACACTTCCTTCCCATTGCTTAGAGTGGTTAATGG